>VMRN01000048.1:91063-136586 GCA_010277015.1 Poeciliopsis turrubarensis
TCTAAATATATCCTGACTCCTCCTGTTTTTTAACTCGGTCCATCACACTTAGATAATTGAATATTTTAGCTAAACCCTTCACATGTGGATGCTGAAGTTTTTTTTCTAGGCTTCTATTTCAAACACGTGTTCTCCATTACAACCATTTTGAAAAATGTCCACCAGAAAATGGGGGCAAAAGATCAAGAAAATACGTACGATATGTACGGTTCAAAGTATGTAAGCTATGATTTGACACCGAACATATTAATCTAACTGTTGGTGCAAAGTTATTTTTCCATGACAACCGTGGTCTTGAAAAATTATAAAAGTATCAGTAAATATAACGTCTATGGGTTGGATAATATATGATTTTACACCAGAAGTGTTTATCTGTGGGTAATATTGGCAAATTTAACACAAAAATATATTTTCTTTGACAACCACGGCAGCCATCTTGAATTTTTCAGTAGCTAGCGTTTTGGGGGAGGTTTTCCCCAGAAAAGCAAGCCTATGCTAAGTTAGGTTTTCTAACCGCTAATGGGCTAAATAAAAATCTTATCCACAACCAAACACATAAAAAAATGATCAGAAACTAATGCTAAATCCCTAAACACATAAAATTAGCCGAAGTCGGTAACGCTAAGTCGGTATACATGAAAAATGAGCTCCGCTCATGCTAATCTGCTAAACACATCCAAACCATTAAGATGTCTATTTCTGAGTCACACATAATCATCTCCTCCCAGCTGGTGACTGGTGTGAGACTTGCAAAGAGGAAAGCTCTCAGTTTCTGCTTTTGCTACATATTAAAGCTATGTGAATAGAACGGCCACAGTCGAAAACATAAAATTCATCCAAATTATGAAAATGGGGAACCTTTTACGTCAATAATTGGCTTAAAAGGCTCAAATTGTGCCAATCTTGAAAAATGGCTGTCGCTTTGAAATTCAATTCTCAAATGGGAAATGTGAAAAAAAAAATACGACCTGAGGACTAATCGTGCTAGTTTTTATGCGCGTATCCACACTTTTACAGTAACACGCTGCACCTTGTTGTTGTGCTACAAGCCTGGCTCTTCTGCATGATTTAACAGGCTTTCTACCAGAAACAGCATGGATCCAGTTTTCTCTACCTTCAAATCAATTCTAAGGACTTTGCACAAATTACATGGCGTTCGCAGTACCAATGTAAATGGAGGTTGAATTCAAATTCACTGCACACCTTTCAGATTTTTTCCCCCAGGGGATAGAAATACTTTGAGGCACATTGAGCCAGGTCAGTTTGTCATGATATTGGATCTTTTTTTAATTCATGCTCAGTCACTTCTGTTCAAGACGCCGTGTACATAATGCTACGAATCAGAAAAGTCCAATTTATTGAGCAAAAGCTTAACAAAAGACATTTTGCTGTAGCTTTTTAAATATAGGGATCTTTTTTTGCTTCGCACCACTTTGCTCACTTTGAGAGCACCAGCTGAAAGAGGAAAGCCATCATTCTGCTCACGTAAAATGTGAAGCCATGAAAGGCTGGGTAGGACGGAAGCTTTTGAAGAGCTTTAAGATGTGCTCCTGAAATATTTTAATAATCAACACCGTGCTTTGATTTCATCATGTTTTTTTGACACAGTATTCAGAAACAGGAGTGTGGGCCCTCCACACTGAAGAAACTAACAAAATATCAAGTTGAAGGTGGCGATGTCTTAATTAGTCACCACCTGAATTCGTTATTTTTGGCATACACAGAGCCAATATGGGCATGAACTGTTTTGTCATTTGATCACATTACAAGAGCAAACAAAATGCTTTTATTGGGATTTTATCTGACAACATTAAGCAAAATGAGGCGACGTAGTGAAATGGGAGGGTCATTTCTATTCAGTTTATTTTAGTGGCACCAATTTGCAAAAAATAATAAAATAAAAAATGATTAAAAAATAATAGCCTAATTAAAAGAGTAGAATGTATAAAAACACTATTCTGTATCTGGAATTAAACCAACCTCAATAATCCTGAACACACCATCCCTGTGGCAAAATCTGGTGGTGGCAGCATCATGCTGTGGGTATACCGTTGTCTGACAGGGTCAGGGATAACATGTGGTCGGATTTGGTGTGATGAAGATCACAGCCAGATACAAGATGTCTCTCCGGGCTGCAATGTCTTAGAATGGCCTAGTCAAAGACCAGATGAACATAAAATTCAGAATCTTTAGCAGGATGTGAGAATTGATGGTCACAGATGATTACCATCTGATCTGACTGAACTATTTTCTAAATCAGAACGAATAACATTTCCGACTCTGGATGTGCAAAGCTGGCAGACAGGGCCGGACTTAAAACACTGCGGGCCCCTGGGCCGGAGTCAGTTTTGAGTTTTGGTGCCTTACGCACTCAGGAAAAAAATGATTTTACTGATGCAGATTAGTACATCAGCACATAGGAAACTCCATGTTGTTTCCAAAGAAATCTGCTATAACATTATCATTTTCAAATATTTAAATATGGCTTATTTTAGTACAAATCCTAAAAGTATTAATAAAACTCACCTATAGACTGAACTGGACTGTTCAGTCTATAGTCTGATCCAGCTGGCACAGATGTTACCCAAAAAAGACCAGAATCAATGATTACATGTATTTTTTTCTAATGGTATTGGCGAAATAAGACTCAATACAAAATGACACACTTTTTCAGACTTTGATCACCGGAAAGATAATAGAAATATCAATAAAATACATAAAAATGTCTCGCTAACCGACTATCTGAAAAAAAAATCCAGAGGTGTGAATAGTGTCACAAGCCCCCTCCATGGGGGTTAAGATGAGGAACACGTGTCGTCGAGGAGGGCTGGTGTAAATAAGAGCCTGCTTTCAGCGTGACCGCCGAGCTGGAACCAGCGGCAGGCATACATCACGTTTTGCCACATTGACTGATGATAGAACGGGGGAGATGGATGTGCATGTTTGGCGTGCAGGAGGGGTTGCTCCGGGCTGTTCGCCCTCACCTTCGCTGCAGCGCGTCTGTAGCACGGCGCTGGTTCTGGATGAGGCGGTGCGGGGGAGAGGGGCTGTGCAGGCATGTCGCTGGCATTAGGATGTATAATACATGCGGCGTAATGGATTGCAGAGAGACTGGCTGAATAATTAACCACGTTCTTGGTATGTGGACCCCCCACATGCCCATGTTTGTATGTAGTTAGACGGTAGATGGGAGTTTTTGTTTTTTGTTTTTTTTTTTTATGTTTGACCCCCTGCATTGTTTATAAGCCACTCTCAGCTGGTGGCAGCTGTCTGCTCCAATATGACGGGTGCTGCTTCTCCTGCACAGATGGTGCTTCTGTTTGTATGGCATCTTCTGTTCTCCTCACAGTGAGGGCAAAATAAAGGCTTTATTTTCTTCTTCTTTCCACCAAACCCAGTCTGAGTAGCACATTGCGTTCAGGAAAGAAAAAATAATAGACACCTTATCTCACAATCTCATAGTGATATGTTTTTTTGTAACTATGACGAAAGGTGTCTGTTTTTTTTCTCTTTGGTAAATGCAACAAGCACCGCTCATATTTATGCAAGCTGCAACCACAGGTTGTGTTTCCTGACGGCTTACATACACTGAAAAAAAAATGCATGAACTGGCCACGAGTAATTAAAAATAACGAAGTTAAACAAATTTAGCTTTTGTGTTTAAAGTAAAAAAAAAATTAACTTGGATAAACTTAATTTGATTACTTGTGACTTATTTACACATTTTCTTGCTCTCTCGTACAACAAAGATACTCATATTTATGTATATTCATTCTGCAGAGTGATATGGCTTTGATAAAAGCCTCAAATTTAGCCTCTCATGTGTGAGAGAATTGTTTTTACTTCTTCAAAGCAATACAGCGTGCTTTTTTTTATTCTAAATTATCACCGCCTGGAATCCATTATCAGCTAAATTAACCAATTTAAATGCTTGAAATATGTTACTACGTGTGTAGTTAATCATTCTAAGTTTCTGAGATGCACCTCTATTAGCGTATGGAATATGCATGTTTGTAAATGAATCATTTTTCAAAGAAACAAAATCGTGCTTCTCCAAATGTGAACAAAAACAACTTCAGACGACTCAGTTTTAGACGCCGTAGTGTAACATTCACTGCTGTTCTCCGATTACCACTTTAGAAAACGCGGTCAAACGCAAGCCAACATGAGCAGGAAACGAAATTACAACCAGATTCACATTCACTCAGTAAGCAATTGGAGCAACAACTGTTTCTGGTATTCAGCCGATTTAGTCCTCACCAGATGTTCGCTGTGTTTCAGATGATGATGGTTTTACAGTGGGAGCAGAAATTGGTATTTGCTTTGCTGCTCAAACAGCAGCAAAACAGAACTTTCTGACAGTGGCAGAAAGTTGTGGAAGAAACCAGCACAATAAGCAGAAGAGGATAAGACAGTTGGTTCAGTGGGGACAGGAAAGAAATGGGAGATTAAATTGGGAGATCAGAAACGTTACATTACACAACAAAGAGCTCTTTAAAGCTTTTGCCACTCAGTATGCCTTTTGCTTTTCTCTTTTAAAGCAATAGAGAAAGGTGCGGGCTTTCATTTCGTCCGCTCTCTTTACATGTTTGACTCCATCTCTCCCTCTGTGCTTCGCTGCTTCCATTTCTTTCCTCAGCTTGTTCACTGCTTTGTGTGATCAATCGCTGAGTTCTGCTGTTTAGCCAGACTATTACCCATACTTTAATGCGGTGTTTTGGGACCTTACCAGCGTTCTCCCATAACAATCCAAGCCTGAACAGTCCAGTTGTTTCCTTAAAAAAAAATATATATATATATATATAAATGTATTTTTTTTTTCCTGTCAGCAGACCACAGGCGCACATAAGCCTGATCATTTCAGAGCTTTGTTATCTAGTGTTTTTCTTCTTTTTATTCTTTTTTTTGGGGGGAAATGAGCTGTGGAAAGTCAATGTGAGGCTCATTGCCTTCTCTCCAGCAGCACAAACATACCCTGAGGCTCAGTGGAAGAGAAACATCATAATGAAATCTTAGTAATGTGAAGGAGCCTCATGTGATCTCCAGAATCCGCTGCTCTTCCTCTTAGAGCTGACATTGCCCAGTGCGACGGCTCAGTACATTTAACTTGAAATTCTGTTTTTAGCAGCATGAGCTCTGGTTGGTCAATATGTTTTATATATATATATATATATATCGCAGTTCTGATCTCAGTTCTTCTCCAGAAAAATAATTTTTCACAAATAGTAGTTACGGAGGATCCTGCATACAAAACAATCCACCAAAAAACATCTACTATTGTTTGCTAGTGTCATCAAAAAAAAAAAATATTCCATTTGCAAAAACACAGATTTCTATTTATCACATTCACATTTAATTAAATGCACTAACAAGCTCAGAGCTCGATGCTCTCCGTTCCCACGACGTTCCATGATTTAACCTTTGTTCCCCGCACCACCACCGTCAGTCATTTCAGCGCGTCTGTTCGCGGCTTTCCCGTTGGGCCATCGTTCTCCGTCTTCCTGGACCGTTTCGCGTTGTGCCCAGATACAGAGGGAACGGGAAGGAAGGTAGGATGTGTCACCGTGAACCAAATACAAGACCTCATGCATTATGGATGCAGTCAGTCGTAGGGGGAAGATTCTTACATAAGGATCCGCTGCTTATATAATTAGACGAAGACGCGCGAGGATGATGATTGGTGTGGGTGATTTTTGACTTGATGCATCTTAGTAGGTTTATGTAATTTATTTTTTTTCCGTATTATGTGAGTGTTTCGGAGTAGCACTGAGTTGTCTCTCAGTCTTGTTTTTTTGCAGGCGGTCTTGTGAAACGTGCCGATGGAGATAGCGGGTCTTCAAAGCCAGAGCTCTGGTAATGAGCATAAAATCCTGCCACAGCCAAAGAGAGTTGCCCCTCTGTCTCTCCCCCTTGCCCTCTGTTTATGTTTAGGTGTTTTTCTTCTTCTTCTCCGTCTCTTGGCCTTCTCTAAACTCTCTCTGCTTCCATATTCTTTTTTTTTTTTTTTTTTTTAACTCTCAAAGCCTCACTTCTTATCTGAGAATCAAATTTCTTGAAGCAAATCAACTCCTCTGAGGGATAAGTAAAGACCAGAAGGAGATTATCACCCCATCTGCTAACATGGCATCATCTCACTTCTGCCAGCTTTGGACATGAAATAGTCACATGAACTTCAAGCGATTGTTATGTAATCGGTCTTCATCATTCTCTTTTACTTTCCTACTCTGAACCTGTGAGCTCAGCTTATTGTTGATAACAGAAAGAGATTACTTTAACAAGGGTGCTGGGACTTGCAAACAACAACTCTAGGCAATTTGTTGCCGAAATTCAGCAATGTTGGACTGGGAAATAAGTACATGCTGCCTTACTTTGAATATTTGGTTCCATTTTGAAACAAGAATGGATGACGATCTAAGAAAAAGCCAATTTAGAATATGAATATGGTGATTAAAATAACTATTTAGTCCCCATCTTGTAAAGTAAAGTAAAAATAAAGTAAAGTCTTTTATAATGGCTTCTTTCTAAAGTGAGAATATCAACCAAAAATCAATTTTAAAAAATGACTTCCAAGTCATTTCTTGCCACGCTGTGTGGTCATGAGCGACACCATGATGAGTTGATGACAACTGGCAATAACCCTTTGACAATCATGTGGAGGAATTATGCCCCACATGTCTTGCCAGAGTCGCTTAAATTAAGGTACTTTAGAAGACTTAAGAGCACGTTTAGTTTTAGGTCACAGCATCACAATCCCATTTAAGACCAGACTACCAGCAGGCAACGACGCAGCTTCCTCTCCCTTTATTCCCCTTCCTGTCTTTTCCTGAGTCGAACTCAGGGCAATGCTCCACCACAGCAATGTTTAGATAAATACTGAAAGATTTAGCCAATTTTTGCTCCGCTGGGCGACAGAAGTGTGTTTTTGAGAACCATTTTTCATTCTTATCATCTCAGCCATCAGTAGCATTTACATTCAAAGCTGCACCAAACTGCAGCAAACTGCTGAAACTTAATTACCTTCCTATTTAATTCAATGAGCTGGCCTTCGAGAGAGTTTAACTTGTTCTCTGCGGCACATTGAAGGATGGATTCTCTGTCGGGGGATGCAGGGCGTATGGTGACAGTTTGACAGGACTTAACTCTGGTATCATTTAAAAGTATCGCTAAGCATTGCTCCATCCTTAACAAACAGGAGTCATTTGATAGTATAATGTTTTGAATACATTATTCCAATGATAATATGACCTTCGTTTCAGACCGATCCACAATCTAGCTCTTTATAAAGATATTTGATCATTCGGCTACTTCGTTCACAAATAAGGCACGATTTCCACACAGAGCAAGAATAAAACTGTAGTCATTAATGCATTTTTACGTTGATGATGAAGTCAATTATTCAATGATGAAGTCAATTATTCAAAGACAGAAAAAAAATGGTTTTCATCCCATTTGGCAGTTTCTATTCTTTGAGGCATAATTTGATGTTTTTCATCACAGAAGCTCCTGGTTTCTCATAAAGTAGTTGGCAGATTCAGTTTGCAAGACGTGATGGGCCGTTTCAGCCGATTTTGCGCCAGTTCTAGACCTTGTCGTTTAACTTGAAGTCTTTCCTGCCTTTGGTGGTTCTTTGGTTGGTGGGAAGTGGGACGAAGGCTTTGTTACCCTGACAAACACCCTGGACATCACAAAAAACTCACTCTTTCTTGGCAGAGCGAGAAAGGTGGACAGAATTTCCGCATTTATCTGTGCAACATCTAAACAGCTACAGCTCTGCTCAAAAGCTCGTCTACACTCATCACAGGCATGATTGCCATTTATTTTGGAGCATTTAAAAAAATAATCTGAACCTGTCAGTTTTAAAGGGCTGATTATGCAACATAAAACTGCAAGCATTTTAATTAATTATCATTAGTTTAAAGAGTTATGTATAAGAAGAAGTGTTCTAAATCATAAGTAACAGGATTCTTCTCGGAAACTCCAGAACATTTTTAAATTCACGGGTCGTGCATATTCCCTCCCACGTAGTTCCAAATATTGCCAAAACAACGCTGGGTAGGATGCTTTCAAAATTGACAGAAATCTGCAGAGGCCTACCTGGACAAGCTGAATGCCTTTCAGAGAAAAGTTTTTTTTCTTTTTTTTCTTACTGACACGCTTGAACAAAAAATGTTCAAAGGAGTCCAAGTGAGGCCTTAAAACCTCCAGACTCCTAAACTTAACCTCAGTCAACAACAAAAGTTGGACCAAAGAGTGGCCCAACAGAACAATGATCACAAATATAAACCAAACTTGTTATTAAAATGGACAAAATGACTTACACCTGCAGTTTCATTTAGATTGCAGCACATTCCTGTTTTGGAACTAAAAGTTGCTACCAGCATTTTCGTTTGTTGATGATAAAATATTTGTTTGCTGTTTTTAAAGGACCATGTAAAACTCAGAACAGTATGCTAAATCTAGGATTTCCCCCTCCATCTACTGGTAATCTTTAATTAGGCTGAAGTAGAAGAAAAAATGTGTGTGAGTAAGAGAGTCACAGTCACCAGGGAGGTTTCATGCTCCATAAACATACACTATTCACTTTCTAATCTAACGCCTGCAGCTTAATGGCTGCCAATGAAAGATTTTCAACTCTATAGCAACAGTATGATCTTTACTAACAGAGACCGCCCAGCCAGATATCTGCAGCCCATCTGATAAGTTTTAACCAAGGTAGGGCGATTAATTAATTAATCAAATTTTCTGTTTTTGAAGATTACATTTTTGGGAAATATGTATTTTTTTTTTAAGTCAGAGATTTTATTTTGTAGGCTACTTCACCCAGCACTGTTTAACATTTCTTTTTTAAAAGATTTTATTGACTATGGAGGCCTTTATTTGAAAGGAACGTGGAAAATGGAAGAAGGGGGAAGACATGCGGCAAAGGTCGCGCCAGGCCAGGAATCAAACCTGCAACAGCCGCGTCGAGGACTGAGGCCTCATGTGTGGGTTGTGTTTAACGCCCGCGCCACCACAGCATCCTCAGTTTAACATTTCACTCCTGAAATGTTGTTCTGGCAGCTCATTTCGTTGGAACATCTTTTTAAATACGTTTTAAATAAGTTCAAAATGTGGAAAAACTGACAACATGACGAGGTCAGGAAACCCAGCGTCTCCAGTCGCTATCTTGAACCTGCACAAATTGGTATTACAAAATCAAGTTTAATTTGTTTAATTGAAAAAAACTCATGTTTTTGCATGAGAATGAGGTCGTTTTTGGGCTCCATCAAAATGTGAGCATCTTGCAAAACGACAACGGAAACATTTTTTCTGCATCACACGAGTCACGTGATGAAAACACGAAGAAAACAACAGGAAGTGGAATGATGCTACCATATCTTTTAATGACTTATCACGTGAACAAACTTATTAAAGTGATTTATAATATTGGATACACAGCAACTGCGAAATTATGTTTGTTTTTTTTTTTTTTTTAACATTAGTGGAATATTATCAAAGTTTTGTGCACATTTGTAATGAGAGCTCAGCGAGAGATATTCCAGACAGATCAAGGTCTTCTGTCCTCCAGCGCTTGTGCTCAGTAGACTCTCTGTGAAACAACAGCAGGGAGCTTCATGTACCCTGGAGACAGAGTGATTGTAATGCTTTTAGGGTTTATTGCTTCCAGTGTATTTATAGATCTCCAAAGGGTGCCGCGCTCATTCTCTGCCTCTTTTTCTCTCTTACCACCTATAGTGTCATGTTCACAACTTCATGTCCAATTGCACGGTGAGGAAAAATTTCAAAAACAGGCACGTCACACTGCAAGGCGAAAATAAAGGTGTTCTATAATAAATGTAAAGATGGCTTATTATTTTTCAATTGCAGATTGCTTCTGGCAAAAGAAACCAGACATCTAAAATAAAATATTTATTACACTTCCAATATGAGAAACTCACTGGTGTTTTTTCAGCTCCCTGTAAAAATTTGTGGCCGTTTCTTGAGCAAGATTTAAAGTGCTATAATATTTCTTGAGCGGTAAGACGGATGATCAAATCTGGTGTGAAGGTCTAATCCAGAAAGAGTTTAATTTTACCTTTGCAGCCAATAAACTCTCCGGAGTTTAATCAGACAGGTTACTCTAGCGAAAGCTATA
Organism: Poeciliopsis turrubarensis; assembly: GCA_010277015.1. Lineage (NCBI taxonomy): Eukaryota > Metazoa > Chordata > Actinopteri > Cyprinodontiformes > Poeciliidae > Poeciliopsis > Poeciliopsis turrubarensis. Next base: position 101,199 of record VMRN01000048.1, read on the forward strand.
CTTTATCTGACTTTGATTTATCTGCTTTGATCATTTCTTTAAGTACGTCTCTGGAATACAGAATCTCTGTTTTTTCCTGGAAGACGTCTGTACGTTGCTGTGGCGTCTATAACTCCAAAAAACTTTGACATAATTTACAACATAAGAAAAATATTACTGTAAAATTATTCATTATTATTATATATATATTTTGGTACCTGTGGTGGGTATAGAGTCTTACAGCTGCTGGGAGGAAGGAGCTGTGGTGACACTTATTTGTGCACCTAGGATGCAGCAGCCTGTCACTGAAGAAGCTCTACTTTATGATAGGCATCTGAAGACGATTTGAAGAATGGCAGTGAGCTCTAGGGCAGTCCACCAGTGGCTACAAGCTACAAAAATTTGGAGGTGCATGAGCAGGGATCATAATTTGGATATAACAGCCTATGAGGCCACCGGGCAGGTGCAGAGATGCTGCAGTTGGTTTGTACTCCCCAAATGCATCAACTATAAATCTAGCTTAATCTGTCTTCCTGATAGTCTGGGATTGGAAAAAACCCATCTAAAGAACCCATCTAAAGTATGCCAGGCTGATAATACACTGGGAGAAATCCTGCTATTTCTTTGGTTTGGTGTCATTCCCAGCTCCACGAGTAAATAAGTGGCCACTAGGACTTGGTTCTGGATTCATTTCTGAAGTTGAGTCCATTGCTGGTTTGACAGCTTGTGATTCTCCTGTGATTTTTTTTTTTTTTCTTTTTATGCATTATGTTTTTTTTTTTTTTTTTACCATCATGCAAAAACCAAGGCAAATTCCCACCGGCATTTATAGACAATCTGCGTCAGACTGGCGACCTGTCCAGGGTGAACCCCGCCTCTCGCCCGGAACGCAGCTGGAGATAGGCACCAGCAACTCCCAACCCCGTTAGGGAGAAGGGTGACGGAAAATGGATGGATGGATTTATAGACAATAGAGATGATTATTATAATTATTATTAGCTTCAGTTTATTCTGAGAGATATTCAAACTTTCTCCACTCCAATTCCTTGTGAGTACGTGTTGTTCATACCTTCCCACTGCTACCGCCACAGTACAATTGGCTGAGTTGAGTTTGGTGGAGTAGATGACAGGTGGTGACATTAGGCTGTCACGGCCAAGGTCAACCTGTAAACAGCCCCGGGTAATTTTATGCAGCAGAGATGCAGGGGGCTGATCCATCAGGCCGTGTTTCTACAATGGAAAATATAGCGCCTTCGCTTCAGCAATCATTTGTGTGGTCCTTTCATAGCTGTTGAGAATAAACAATTCTGGGTTTTCCTTCTATCTTTGTTAGCTAGCTGCTAAGCTAAAGCTAAGCTAAAGCTGGAGGAAATGACAGGTTGGGAAACACCCTGAAAGATAAGATTACAGACTTCTAGGCCCAAGGGAACGCGCCAGTAAGTTACGCCTCTCTGGGGCCATTTTGACTTTCTACCTCTTAAAGGTGGCATGTGAAATGGCCCAGCTGTATTTTGGTACTAATAAATGGAATTCATAAATTCAACTCACTGACTCTTCTGTAACCTCAGACATCAAGACAGATAGAGGGGGGAAAGATCCATTGATTTGAACCAATCAGAGTGTTTGAACCTGGCTGTCTCCACCTTCTGGGTCGCACTCGGCTCTTGAGGCTTGTGGGGTTTTGTTGCCAGGCCTCAGCTCCTTTCCTTTTGCACATTTGAGTTTGTCTTTGTTTTTGCACCTCGACAGTATCTGTAATTTGCATTACTGATACTGACATCCACAATACATTGTTGTTTTGTCAATAAATATTCCTTTTTTATGCACTTTAACCACTGCATGGTCTCTCGTTTTTGTTTTGACCTTGAGCCAGACGCAACAGGGGCCAAGATTCCTGGCGGCGCCGCTGCATCAAGAACTCAGCTATGTGGAGAACGGTTCATTCGCCACATAGTGCAGAGACTTTATATATATACAAAAGGTTTGACTTCTCACTTGGAGATTGAGAGATCTTCAGTGGCTGACTGTTTTCTCTTATAAATAATGGAAGCGAACAGGAGAAGTACTTGTTCACATCTAAGTAAACAGGTCATCATGAAAAGCTCAGCTGTCATTTCTGAGACATGGAGTTTCTTCTATGGGGGGAAAAAAATCCACCTGACTGCTTTTATATTGTACAAATATATCAAACATTTTAGCTTTCTCTGAATGACCTGCGCTCTGTCAAACTAGGGGAATGCAGTAAATGTAACCCTAACCATTCTTTGAAAGGAAAACGCTCCTCTCGCCTCGAACCTGCTGTAATTCATCACCCTGAGACGTGTCGACTGTTTCAAATCCGTTCAGAACGACTGTTTCATTGCTCTTTCATACTTGCTAAGGAAAAAAAAGAACAGGCTGGCCTTGGTGCCGCTTAATTCCTGCCCTTTACAAGCACCTCTTTGTGGGTTGCTACATGGGATTTCTGCTGGAAAAGCGACATTGGTGAAACCACACTTGAACCGACAGTGGAGAGCCAAAGGTTGAATTAATCTGAGTCAAAGCCCACGTCTTAAAGCGTGATGTTCGTGCTTTCTGTATTTCGTTTGTATTTGTGTTTGAAAACCAATTTCAGATATCCATGGCAAATAGTTTGAGTGCAAAACACGAAAGAAGGAAAGAAAGTGGCGGTGTTTCCTTGGAAGCACGGGGCGCAATAGAGTCTTAAAATAAACCTCATATATCATTTTTTTGCCCACCCCAGAATCCCTGGGCATGTCTTATTAATGAGTCCTCTCTTTCTTTGAAGTAAGCCGAAGATGATGTTCATAATAAATTCTGGTGTGCAGCTGCTTGAGTCTTCCTCAGATAAATTCTCAATTAGAAAATGTGTTTAGTTTTGAAGCGCACCGAAGACAATCTTTTATTTTCAATATCACTTATCAGATGGAGTCCTGTGCTGGGTCTGCTCCAACAACACTCGCTTTGAAGTCAAAGGAAATGTGAAATGTGCAGTTTAAATCCAGCTGAATTGCTGAAACTTTGTTGTAAGCTAACGATGCCATGTGTTGGGATGTTTCTGGGTCACTGTCATGTTGCGGGATCCTGTTCTGCTTCAGATTAGATTTTTATTTGAGGTGATTTTACATTTTTTCTAAAACGCACCCATATTAAGTCGAGTCTTCCTCCAGCAAAGCATCTCCACACCATGCCACTTCCTCCCCCGTGCTTCATGCCCGGTCTAAGATTCTTTTCCCGTACTTCTCTGTGCGGTCTCTGCCACACACGACCTCTTCGTGCCTAAATAACTATATTTTGGAATCTATTTTTTAAAGAACATTTTCACAGAATTCCTTTTTCTCTCACTGTTTCTCCTGAAGTGATATTAAAAATCCACAAATCACAACATGTAGACATTTTAAGGTGTCCTTTTTTTTTCACAGCTGTTTACGACAACATCACTGTTTGGCAACTTCATGCATGACATTTAGTTTCTCTCAATCCATCCTCACTTTCACCCAGCATGAAGATTCATCCGTTTAACGCCGTTTACCCGCTGACAACGTGAAAATATTACTAATATGCTAACGAGAAGATTAAAAAAAGTTTCCTCACAAAGCACTACTTGATCATTCTTACATTTCAAACGTTTATTGCGCGTCGACGTGAAGACCGAGCTCAACGATATTTTTAGGGTAATGGCACGACGCGCGAGAGTCGCATCATTTCTTGTAAAAATGGAAATGATGGAGGCATCATAACTCTCATGTCTGCCTTCCATCTCTCATGTGACAATCAAGCACTTATTTACGGTCTCTGTTTATCCTGCCAACTGTTTACTCTGCAGACCAGACATTTGCACCCTCTGCAGCACCTCCTTCTCGCTTGTTGCTTCCCAGTTTGGAGACATGAGGTCGTTTGTCAGCTTTGAGAAAAAAAGGAAGTTAAAAAAAAACAAAACAAATGATCTGTGCAGACGTTCTGCAGGGAGCATCAGCATGCAGAGTTCTTCCTGGACACAGATGAAGAGAGAATAAGTCTCTAGAATAACTCACATATTTGTGCCCTCAAGCTGAATTAATTAGTGATAGATGTTTACTTCATTTCTGTTCTCTTGTGCAGCTTCTCTTGTGGAGACCACCACTTATAACAGGAGTATGCGACTTTCATTTTTTTTAATTTTTTTTTTTTTTGGTATTTTTTATTTAATCTGTCACCAGTGCTAAAGCTAGCTAGGCCATTAGCACATTGAGCAGCACGTGCACAAGTATGATAGACAACACTGATTAGATTGTTTTAATTGCTCATCTCTCCACAGATTACCCATGTCATATTTCAGAGAGGCTGTTTTAATAAATTTGTAAAAAAAAAAAAAAAACATATCTTTGTGAAAGTTACCTATTGTCGTTTTCAGCAAAGTGTGGAATGAAATGCACCATTTAAGAACCTTCATTGAAAATGTTGAATGAATTATTTAGTCGCAATGCGTTGTCATGGTCCACTGTTTGTTTCTGTACTGTGTGCGAACGTGTTCATGTTTACGATCCAGATGGCCAGCGAGCTTATGGAGCTCCGCCGGTTGTCGACTCAAGCTGGAATTTTTACTGCTGCACAAAAAAATCTGCAAACGACCCCGAATTCCTAATTTAGATATCAATTAGTTTCCCGGTTCCCTGGCAAAGCCCAGTGATTTCCCCTGATGTCGGGCATGTTTGCAAGAGGGGCGTCTGCAGCTTTTGCTCTGCAGAGGAGTGTGCAGGAGATGTGGGAGAATCAATAACATGCCTGAAACAAGCTCATTACTGAGACTAAACACTGCGGTGAGAAAAAAGATCACTATCATCACTGTGGACAGACCTTTGGTTATTCGGTGTTATGTGTCATATGTGGCTCCCTTTGTTGTCAAGTGTGGATTTTTCACTTTACTGAGAAGAGAGGAAGCTTGCAGCCTGCATTGTATGGGTAGATTTCCACTGTTTTTGCTTTTTTTTTTTGCAACAAAATAATGTATTATGGTATTAAACACATTTTTAGATTAGACAAAGCTATCTAAGAATAGATTTCAGAAGCATATTATTGACTAATATCTTTATTATCTATTGTTATTGTCATGTGTTAGTAAGAAAAAAGGTGACAAAGTTATTCCTCATCCATCCAGACTCACTGAATCACAACGAGACAATTTGCAAAACCTTTCTAACACTGAAAGTTGTTGACTTTCTTCTTCCCTCCGTTATACGTAGCATCCAGACCCGGGAACGACGACAAAAAAAAAAAAATACACACTGATATGTCACTGGACTGCCTTCAGATTTAGTTATAGCGAGCATCCACCCTGTAACCATTACGTTAACCTTACGTCCAGATTCGCCTTCGTTTTCCATCAACATGCTGTAGAGGTGATAGGAGAGTTATTCTGACTGGGGTTAAGGATTGGGCAGTGGTGGATAATCCATGTGTGAAAGTCACGTCAGATGCTCCTTGTACAATTTAAGCTTGATGACTCCTCGCATTAACATCTGCAGATATGCCTGTTGACGTTCACTGATGGAGATGAATTTTATTCAGGTAGTCAGCTGATGCGTCGGGGTCATAATGTTGCAGAAGCCCAACCTGGACGAACCCTTGTTAATGACCAGGCTTAATTTGTCATTTTAAAGGACAACCAACGGAGAACCGCACAAACATCAAACTACATCATATGTTGTAAGGCTGTAAATATTTTAACAAGCACTTAATCTATTGATTATACTGATGATTGTCATATTAAAAACTTTGCCTAAAATGCAATAACAGTGTTCTCTTCGTGATTTTGACCCAAATGAAACTAAATCTACCACTTGAGGAGTTTTGGCTGAAACATATTTACAAATGCATCTTAAATGCAAAATATACATGCATTTTGTACAATTTTGGCTGCTTTGACGAGTTGTGTTATTTTTTCAGCAAATGGTCTTCATACTGCAGATAAACGATCAATCAATTACTAAGTTAGTTGATGATCATTTCTAATAATCAATTAATCACAATTCAGGACTATTAATCCGTTTTAACCCTGGTTCTGTTTAGTGCTCCTACTGATTGCTTTTATGAAGACTGGTTGCTTTATGCATTTTCTTTATTTAATCTGGACTGTGAGGTGCGTGTGGATAACTATGTTCCTTACGTTCTTCAAATCAGAAACACTTCGGTGCCGAGTGGATTCTTTCTTCTCCTCTCTCCGCCGGCATACAGAGGCCTGGCTCAGTCAGTGAGGTGAATCCTTGTTTCTCGCATCCAAACTTGCTCAAGGCTGAGACGAGAGCACACAGTCATCCAAACCGCTGCACCCCATGCAGCAGACAAATATTCTGCTGGAGGCTGCTGCACGGAGGCTGCTGCACGGAGGCAGCGCTACGGCATTCAGAGCATGGATTTCTAACCTTCCTATCAAAACGCCAGATCAGTAAACATCGCCCCAGACTTACCCTCATCCCTGCTCCCTCCTGCGACACGCTTCCTCGTGATCTCCACAGACAGCCATGCTCGTTCTGATCCGCTGTGTTTCTCTCTCTGTCTTTGTTCTTCCAGTGCACTCCCGTTGGCGGCCACGGATTTGTGCTGGACAAGTACAAGTGCCAGTGCCGGAAAGGATTTTACCATCCGAGCCGAGTGGCGCTCAATGGCTTTAAAAGTAGGTTACAAATCTCGTATTGTAAAAATAAAGAATAATAATAATAAAAAAAAACCCCGCACTGTGCAATTCGCTGCCAGATCAAAAGACCGATTATAACTCAAAGAAACACAACCCCCCTTCATGTCTGACAGACATACCCTTTATCTGATGTTCTTTTCAAAGCTTAAAGTGTGTACTCGGCTTCTACAGCTGGAAAACTTCAAACTCCTAGAAAGGATTGTGACTTTGCTTACTGTGGTATTGCACTATGAGTTTGTCTGCACTCTCAAAAGGGAATAAGCGACATTTAACTCATCCACCATGTTCCCCGTTACAACCACGAACTTCATGTTCTTGTGCAATGATTGTTGACTCTATTTTGTGGCACTGAATTTTATATATATTCATATATCAAATATTTAGTTTGATTTTTATTTATTTAAAAAAACCTAATATCCTTTTACTTCCACTTGTCAGTCATGAGTTATTTGTGATCAATAGCATATGATTCCATAGAAAATCTTAAAATTTTTGTGGTTTTAATGTGACTAACTGTGGAAAGAATTGATCTCAATGGGTTAAATTATTGTAGATGTTTCTATAGAAATGTACTTGTGGATTTTCCCACTAATAGCAAAAATTTTCACATTGGCAAGACGAGTTTGTGACCCACTACAGCACAGATGGACAATATTCCTGTTTCAGTCAGGTGTATAAAACCAACACAAGTAAAACCAGACATTTAACACACACTCTTTTTCAGTGTTTTATTTTTGCTCAATATCCAACATTAAATGAAACTCTTCCTGTTTGAGGTTAAATTATTTCTATTTGCTAAATGATGCTCAGAAATGTTCTGGGTCAACATTTTATCACTTCTGCTTCAGAAAGTAGTCAAATTTAATAATTTTCTTTTTCGATTCTTATTATTTTCAAATCTTCAGAACACCAAGACAAAATAATAAGCTTATAATAGGTTAATTAGCACATTTGAATTAAACCGAGGCTCCCTCCAGTTTAAATTTAAGGCCTCAAAAGTAGCTTTTCCACTATAAATGTGCACAAAACTTTGTTAATATTACTCTGATACAAAAAGCAAAGTACACACACTTTTTGCATTTGATAAAAAAACGCAATTAAAATCACACGCAAATAAGTTTGTTCCCGTCATAAGTAATTAAGAAACACGCGGCATCATGATCCTGCAAGCACTTCCTGTCGTCTTCTTCATCTTTTCCGCCAGTGGCAACATTCGGCTGTTCATCATGTGACTGAGTGATGCAAAAAAGATTTTGATACGGAAGAAAATCCAACATTATAAACAAAAATTATCACACTTTACATGTTCAAACAAATATATGACAAGTCCAAACAGCCAGGAAGTTACAATAATTTGGGGTGGTCACCACAAACTCCTCATTTTAATCCAATTGCCTCTCATTTTTTTAGCAATAGATTTTGTAAATTGTAACCGATGAAAAACAGGAGAGGTTTAGTTTCATTTAATGTCAGACAGTGACAGGGAACAAAAGGTTTTGTCTTTTTATTGCCGTATGGTAATATCTGATTTCAGCTGCTCACACACGCACACACACGCACACACGCACACACACACACACACTGCGCTGTGAAAACGAAACCGATTTGTCCCGAATCATGCTTTGCATTCAAACATCTTCATTCTGAGAAGCTGACTGAGAGCGGGGTGGTGTGGTCGGGCAGAAAGGTCGGCCCTGATGAGGAACAAATTATCAGGCGGCTCTGATTGGTTCACACTCCCGACTCCAGCATGCAGCGCCTATGGGAGGTCAACATGCTAAGCTGAAGTTTATTATTGTGCCTTTTGATGAGGCGAGTAGTCAAGAGACTCCGTGTGGGAAGACAGTCATTTTCCGAACCCCCCTGCAGACTGTCTCTTGTTCCCAGCTGATAGCAACTTTGATTTTCCTGCCTGAAACCTGAGTTTTATTCTTTACAAAAGAAAAAAGTAGATCAAAGTGGGAACAGGTTTGATGTTGTTGCCCGTCAATAAACTGAAAGAAACACAGGGTGCCTATGGATAACCTTCCCTCTGTCTTTATTTGCAATGTTCATTTAAAGGGATAGTATTATTTAAGATTAACTTTTTTTTAGCATTATACCATGTTGTAATGTTATTCCCTAATCAAAACATACCTGGAGTCTTGCCTTAATTCTTTCATGCATGTTTTAGAAAACCTTTCATCTCCATGGCAACCATTGAGCTATGCAAAACATCTGTGTGGACGTAGCTTCACCTGTAAGGATGAAGCTCCTCCTCAGAGCTTCAGTTTCCATAGAAATATGCACAAAACATTGTTAATATTCCTCTGCTGTAATGAACAAAGCGCACACACTTTGTTTGTGTTCTTTGTTTTCTCAACTTCTGCCTCCAGGAAGTTCAGATGACTTCCTGGAGGCGGAAGTCGTCTCAACTTCCTGGAGTCATCTCAACTCCAGGAAGTTGAGATGACTTCCTGGAGGCGGAGTTTCAGAAAGAGCAGAAGTTTCTTAAAGAGACAGAGGCTCAATTAAATTTCAAGGCGATAAATTACAAAGCCAAATTTCTTTTCAGTGATATTTGATATATATAGCATTTTTAGAACAACTGAAGGTGACATAGCTACTTGGTTGTGCTACTACATGCCACCATGTGGCTGGAAAACACACAATGCAGCCCTTTTAAAATATTGCTGATTAAAGGCGAGCTCAGCAGACGTTTAGATTCAGAACAAAACTGATGTTTTTGACATAATTCAGCTTCTTCACTGACTTCTGTCTTAAATTTACCAGAACATGTTATCATGGAGATATAACTCAGTCAGTTTTATCATGTTTTCCTAGCAGTTAGACGTTCAGTTGAGGACAGAGCTGCTTCGCTTGCTTTTAGTTTGTTCTTGTTTTTTTTTCTCTCAAGTCTTGTTTGCTCTCTGTGTTTTCCGTTTCTGTCTTTTAATGATTTTCTCTTGTGTTTTCTGGTCTCCTTGAGTCCCTTGTGAGTTCTTTTCCTTCCTTATTGTTCTTTTCGTTCAGACAGTGCCTCGATGCTGGCTTTAAATTATTTCCTGTCATCGCATTGGTATCCGTGTATTTCATACATCATCCTGCCATTTGTCAACTTGGCTGTTCATCACCTCTGTCATTGCACGCACATGAGGTCTCACTGTTCCTTAAACATTTATCAGGTGGCTTTTGGATTTTCTCTTTGATTTTTTTTACCCCTGTTTCGATTCACTCTAAAGCACTCACTGCTAGCATAATTGGAAAGTGACAAAATGTCAGGACCCATTTACCAGATTGTTTGATAGCAGAAGGCAAACTTTTCCATTTCTTTTAGCTTTGTATTCCAATACAGTCCTGCAGAAGAACCACAGTTTCATATTCCCAGGAGTCTGAAGCTCCAGTTCTTAAGAACAGATGTCCTGCAGCTTTAAAAGCGTCTTTCCTTCAACTCATTTGTCAGATCATGAGGTCATTAACAGGACTTGACAGATGGGCAGGTAATTTAGCCATCTGATTCAGGTATGTTAGACCCAGGAACATATCTTGAAGTTGCAGGGCAGCTGACCTTAACGGCTGACATATGAACAGATGTTTGCTGCTGGTATTGCTAGCATGCTCAACAGGATTACTGCACCAAAGCTACGTTCACGCAGCAGGTCTTGATGCTGTTCCTCAGTTTGGATGGCAACAGAAGTGAGTCAGTGATAAAAATAGAAGTTTTTGCCCACCTGGCAATAAACTTGCACTTGCTTTTAATAGAGGCAGAAAAGCTAGCTAGCTAGCCAGGGTATATTAGCAGCTACTGACTGGTAGCCTCATCTGGCTCAAGTCAGAACTCAATGACCAGGTCTGACGCAAACTTTAGCCTGATAGATAAAAACTACTTAAACCGACCAAATTTAAGACCTGTCATTAATGCATTTAAGTCTACATCACTTTTTTTTTTTTTTTAAATTGAAGTCATTTTAATGGATTCATTTTAGATACATGAAATTAAGACTTTTCAAGGATCTGCAGTAAACAAAATCCCAAACTATGAAATGTCCAAACATCTGCAAATTCTGACACCAACCTGAATTCTCGTAAATTCCTGCATGAATTGATTCCAATAAAACCTCCATACAACTATTCAACAATCTGAATCATATTCTCTGGCCAAAGATATGCTTGATATTGTTCAGGCATCCACTGTGGTGGGATTAGGATTTTAACAAAGATCTACTATAGTTCTTTTCTGAACTACAAGTTGCTTTCAGTCCCACTATTGGGGGAAGTTAGCCCCAGACGCTTTTTCTTTTAAATTTTCACACAAACTCATGTGCCTTTAAATGTCAAATGCTGAGGTCAGAATGTAAACAGGATAGGGTGCTTAAATTTTCTGGCTGTCCTCAGGACTATTTCCATTTCCAGTGCACATTTTCCAAACATTCCTCTACTGTTTACACAACTGCTTTCTTATTCTTCCATCGATTAAACATTACTTTAAATATTTCATTGTTTTTTCTGGGCTAGACCTAAATTATTCTCATTGGCAGAAAAGCCTTTTTGTGCAAAAAATAAAACATTAACGTATAGACGGGGCAGTTTTCTATATCTGATATTCACATGCAATCTGAAGCGCTACACGGATCGCAACTGGCACAAATTAAACTCTGAAAAAACGAGGGCTAGAGATAAACAATCTCATCGATTTGCAGCAAAAATGGTGCCAATTTTTCATTGCGATTACCTTCTGCCCTCTCCTTTACAAAAGTCTTAGGCTCTGTCGCGCTCTCTGCAAGAATCAAATCACTGTGTTAAATTAATAAATTGGCTCTTGCAAAAAAAATAAAAAACTGGATATTGATTGTGTCTTGGTGTTTAACACATTCTCATGGAGCAATTCTCCGCCAGAGTAACAGTGGGACTTGTTGAATTAGGATCAGTTTTATAAATGTTTTTTTCTGCGTCTTTAAATGCTCCTCATTAAATCCAGGGCTCAAAATAGTCAACCATGAGGATGTGAAATGCAACAGTATCGTCTGCAGGTAGAGCTGATTAGCAAATTAAAAAATGACAGGTGCTGGTTTGAGAAAGCTCATTAAAAGCGGCGGGATGACGAGGACAGTGTCATCGTGTTTTATCTTCTTTTCATCCATTGTTACCTTGTCTGCTTAATTAAAAACTGAACTCTTTTAATCATCGCCCAAGGCTCTGGGACTTATTGGGCTAATGATTTTTAATCTCCTAAACTGATAAACCAAGCAGTTAGAAGAAGTCACAGTGGACTGAGAATAAACGAATAAATCCTACTGTATATCAGCCATGAGACGTGATAGAATCCGAACCTCATTAGCATGTGTGAAGTAAAGCTGTCGAGATTTAAAGGAAATGATTTAAATGGTCCTTCCTCCCTCAGACCGGGAGCACAGCTCCTACCGAGACGAGACGTCTGACATGTCCAACAAGTGTCTGCCGTGCAGAGAGGGCTGCAAGTACTGCCAGGACGACACCCCCTGCCTGGTGCAGGAGGACGGCGGACTGCGGCTCGCCGTGGCCTCCTTCCAGGGCCTGTGCATGATGCTGGACCTGGCGAGCATGTTGGTGGTCTACCACTTCAGGAGGAACAAGGTGAGTGGGACAGCAGGGTGTCGGGGAAGAATGCTGGAAGTTCACTCTGATTCGTCACGCGACTCTTTTGGGATGTGAATGATTACATCAGAAAGTGCTTTGAAGTCCTCAGACTTGATAAACGCTATTCCATTTACACTTTCATTTGTTCCACTTGTTTCAGATGTTGCTTTGGGTTATTTAGCTGAACTTAGATACAGTCAAAGATCGGACTTTAGGTTTACAACTAGAGGCTCCATGATCAAAGTTTGATCTGCCAGTTATGATGAAAGTAAATTCAGTTTCCTAGCCTTCCTGCATTAATTATATATATTAGGAGCAGATGAACATCAAGAGCAATCATAGACAATAGAATAAAGAGTTCATATTTCAAATTATTTTTACAATCTTACCTTAGGGATTGGCATGATTAGCGTTAGCCTGGTAAAAAACAGCAGCTACTATGTTTTGCTTCATCGAGAGTGTCTGGACTTTAGCCTATTAAGAAGCGATTGCTTGCTGTAGGCGTAGAATCTGTTGAGGTTTGTCTGAATCACTAAGGTTTGTCTGTGATGTATGTAATGTGCCAAGTGGACTTTATGAAGCTAACTGGAAATGGCCTACACCAATCCAAATGAGGCAGCTGTCAAATTTTGATTCAAAATTTGGAGGCGTGGCCAACATGGACTGAACAACTATGTTCACTTCCTCCGCCACAGGCAGACTACAATTATAAACAGCACAGGAAATCGACATCATCGTTCACAACTTCTCCGTCTGGTCACTGATTCTTTGAAATTCTACCTGAAGAATCGCAGTCAATGGGAGAAATCTAGCTGGAGCAATGAAAGGAGAAGAGAATTGCGTAATATTGCTTTGGAAGGCAATGGCCAGGCTAACTTAGCGAGCATTACATAAATAGTAGTGTCTGTATCTGTGTTCATTCTGCAAAATGTCGACCGTTGGAGTCGTCCAAATATTTTGTCACATGGATCAAACTGAAAAGTATCAGAGAGGAAAAAAATGTGATCATTATATAACTCCTATTGTTTCACCTTCTCACCAAAAAAAAGAATTTAATTGAAACAAAGTAGTCTGATTTAGGCTGACAACTCATCTATAAATCCTGAAAGAGAAGAGCTACGAAGGGTCTCTGAGGGTTTCTTCCTTTTTTTTAAGGAAAGCAGACAGATTCCTAATTTTGGGGTGCTGAATGTGTTCTATTTTGCTTGTTTGGAAAATAATTATGAAGCTAATGTCTGCAAAAAGAACTGTCTATTGATCACTCTTGTTGTATTTAACCAGGTTTAACAAATAGGTCTGTTTCTCAGTCACCTAGAAACAATGCTGGACATTTGTGAACCTATAAACAATGAAAGTAAAATGAAAAAGACAAATACCTTTTTTCAACATTTGAAATTTTCTGTGACAATTTTGCCTGGGAAAATCGTAAAAAGTATCCATCTGGATTTATTTCACTGGATGAAAATTGTTCCACGGCCTGCAAACAGTCACCCAGCTGCACTTCGGACACTAAGTATGGATCCTTACCTTACCGCAGACATTTCCAAACAATTCTGAATCTAAAATGTATCATGACAGACAGAGCTTGAAAGCACAAAATATATATAAAAAAGAGCAACTTTGCTGCATGCCATTCAGCCTTGCTGTTATCTACTGAAAGTCTTGCTTTCTCTCACAGCCTGAAGAAACTGCAAACTAGAAAATACAGTTTCCCTTTTAGTGGTTCCATCTAATGCTGTGCATCCTGCGACATTACTTTAAACATTTCACCGTTTCGTCACTTTCTCCCCCCCCCTCTGTCTAACAGCTGGTCAATCAAGTTGAAAATCAGCCACTTGCAGTCACCGGCTATTTCTCTGTGCGTCTCTTCCTGCCTCTACTCATAACTTCTCCTTACTTTTCAAGTAAACAGAGGCTTATCAGAACAAATGCTATCGTTCATCTCAACACTTATTTCGACATCAGAAGTCTACCTTTTTCTACTCGTTCTTTTTTTTTTTTTTTAAGAGTTTTGATTAAAGTTTCCAAATCTGCTCTCATTCTGCTGTTCATCAACCTCCCACTTTCCTAAGTTAAGGGCAATCAAAAACGACTAATTGAAGGTCAAATCAAAAGACATAGAAGTGAGCAGCAAACGGCAATGAATGTCGTTTAAGACGAATATACAATTAGCCAAGTGTGTTTAATGCTTTATCCTTAGCTTAAAGAACAAAGGGTCTTTATGAAGTACTTTTAATATTATTCTAATCCACAAATATTTAACATCCACAGCACATAAGGCCTTGTTTCAAGTTGTTGCATAAGATGCTCTTTGGCAGCAGAAATGAATTAAACACAAGATCCTCCCAGTGTAGCTCGACTCCAACCAGCCTTCAGGCAAATACAAGCTGGAACTTTTGTAAGTGAGCTAATTATAGATCATCTGTGTTATTCCCTCAGAATCTCGCAGTTTCCTTTCAATTCACAAAAAAAAAGAAAAAAAAAAAAACATCCCTGGGGGCTTTTAGAATCACACAGCAGCAAAGTCCTCAGTGAGTTTCATATGGATAATTAAATGCAACCCAGAAAAATATATTTCCCCCCCGACTCCCTCCCCCATGCTGCTTCAAGATAACACAAGACGTTAAATAAATATATATTCTCCTTATTCTGTTGTTTGTTTTGAAACAGGCAATTATTTTGTTTGTTTTTTTTTTTGCTTTTGCCTGGAAAGAAACTGAAATGCAAATCGGTTCTCATTAGAGCTGAATCGGAGGGTTTGATTTCAGACAGCACAGTTTAAGAATTAAGTTGTTGAATGTGCAAAACGCTGAAGTCCGTACACTAGGTTAAATATGAAAATGTTTGTAAAAATCCTTTGTTTTTTTTTTTGCAAAAACAAAAGCTGGATTAGAAACTCTGCAAACAGGATTAGTCTCTTGAGACTTCTCATGTTGCAGAGCACTCAAACGTTCACCGTCTCCCATCATGTACTAATGAACGCTCTTTTTGTTCTTCCTTTACAACAGAGCATCCGTACTTCTGGTCTCATCCTGCTGGAAGCCATCTTGTTTGGGGCTTTGCTGCTGTACTTCCCAGTAAGTCTCTGGTTTGACCTTAATGGTCCAAACCCTTTGAATTTAGGAATATTTTTGGCACAATGGAAGCTCAAACTTAGCGTATTTTGATTTTATGTTATGGACCGAGACAAAATTATGCCTAATACTGAAGTGCAAATAATGTTATAAATTGCTTTGAATACATTTTACTGATGAAAATTCAAAATCTGTAGTTTGCATCCCCTTAGTACTGGTACCCCTAAATAAAATCCAGTGTCGTCTATCAAACAAATAGCAGCATGAAGAGAAAAAACCCTCTTGGAAGCAGGATTAGGTTATAAAATAATATCACAAGCTTTTAACACCAAAATAGAACTGTTTGAACGTAGCACCACCAAAACCTTAAAAGATGTGGTTATGGATTTACTAACACGTCATGTCTAGCGTTAATCAGAGAATCAGCAAAGATTTCCTTAGTAACTCTACATATGCTACAAAAATCCAAAGCTCAAGTGGAGAAATCTGTAAACAAGACAAGATTAAAGTCATGGATTTAACAAATTTGACCTTTCTGGAAGCAAGGTCAATGTCCAAAGAATGTCACTTCTTTGCTCATTGCTCACTAAAACAGAAAGATAGAGCACATCTCACCAGTCAAAGCAAAAATCCGAGCACAACTTCATGTTTTAAAAGACAAGTTTCAAGACTTTGTTTATATCCAGTCAGATCAGATCAGCCTTACGATTAACCCTGGAAGTAGCCTCTTGGTCAGAGGTATCACATCCACCGTTGCTGATATGGATGATTCTGTAATCATAAAACATCTCATAGACAGCTGCCTGAATGCATTAACTTCTTTCAAAGTACAGACAAATAGCTAAGTAGGCCGAGGAGCCGGCGTACAGCATGGAAAGTACAAGAACAGCACAGTGTAGATGCAACCAGCTGAATCAGAAGCACCACCCACAGAATCACTCATCGGATCACTTACATGTGGCATGAAGCAGCAGCAGATACGGAGTGTTGCTGCGATGATTCGTCTATGATTTTAGATTTGGCTGACATGCCACTAGGCCGCTTTTCAACTATTGCTAAAGCTATTCTGACAAAACTTGAGATGTTTTTTTTACTTGACAATCTAATGAATGCTGAACTGACAAGCCAAGTTGGAAACGGACGCAGTTTGAGATGTGGGACAAGCTGACTCATGTCACATGCTAGCTAATACAGTTCTTAAATGACTTGTTTGTGTGTTTTTGTTAGGTTTGTGTGGGAGACGAGTGGGAGGATATAGCAGAATGTCGCTGCTGACTTCATTGTTGCTTTGTCTTCTGTGTTGTTTTTCTTCATCTCTGTTTTGTTTCACGTGATGCTACAAAGTACTTCGGGTCCTGCAGCACTTTTGCTTTTTGGGTACAGATCGACTTTTTTCACTTCCGATACCGATACTGATACAGGCATCTGAGGGTTAGTATGGGCCAATACCGAGCCAACAGAAAAACGGTGCTAAATTGACTTAAGGCATTTCTTTTTTAAAACACAGACATAATGTAATTATAACTGTATTTAATAACGCTGCACCAGTACAGGACAGTTAAATACACTAATAACCTAACAAACTTGGTCAAACATGTAAAAACCTGATTTGTTTAGTGCATTTAGGACACAAACATTGTAAAACAAATGAGAAAGAAACTGACAAAGACAATAGGTTGGTCAAATGTGTAAAAATAATCTGCTGCAAACCTTCTTTCAAAAGGTTGAGAAAGTACAATTTGGAGTTACAAATATAATGTAGAATAAGTAATAAAGCATGACCTCATTCAGGACACAAAATATAGAATTAGATCAAATTGTCACCGATGCCTGATCTAGAATTTTTTTCAATTTCAGGGCCGATGCTGATGTTAACGTAAGGTGGTTTCATCTCCAGCCCATGAGTCTTATACTTGAAAACACTTATGTATAAATTATATCTTCAGTTTCTATGTGACTTTAACTCAACAAACCTTCAGTATCACCCTTTCTCCAGCATGAGTGTTGCAACTTATGCCACCTATCCGGTGCAGCTCATAGGATGCTGATCTGATTCTAACTCATGCAGACTCTCTGTCTACATTGATGAAGATTTGTCCTGGCCTCTCACAATGTGTGTGCAGAGGATTAAACAGTTGCCTATCATTAAGTATGGGGAAAAACAGACATTTTGACCCCCATGGCATAAACGTTCTTGTTGTACATAGTCATATGTTGTACAATTCACCCCAGAGCGAAATACAAATCAGTACATTTCACTGTAAGAAGTTCAGATATTTTGTAGATGGAAAACAATTTATCAAGATTTCTTCAGGTAGTATTGACATAAAAATGATCAAGTCAACCTTACTATTTAATGGAAAACATTTATTCTAGTCAAGGGTTTGTGGATGATGATGGGTAGCATCCACATACTAAACATGTATGAGTAAAATCGTTTAATGGCAAAGAAGAAATTAAATCATTACCGGTATTGTCAAACATAAACTGCTTCAGTACAGATGGTAAATAACAATAGGTTTGTTTTATACATACTTGTACTGTGATGAGAGCTAATTGTGAGGAAAACCAAATATGGAGTTTTTGCTTCATACTGTTACATAACCACCGCTGATCCAAACTGACACTCTGGGCATTTGAACAAAAGACAATCCCTTATGGAGCTGAGAAAGACAAAAACATGGAAATGGGTTTATATTTAACACAAAAATCTGCTGGAAGATAAGCATCATGTTGCACAGTCGGTTAAAAAGGCACAAGTTGCGTAACTAGTGATAAAGAGAAAGGACTGTGGGGTGCTGACCTCAGGCGGGACACGGCCAATAAAACCAAGTGTGTCGCCGTTGCTCATAAAAAACTAATTCAAAGTCCAGTGCGTTAGAAAAGTTTTCATGGCCTTAAAAACTTTTCAGATTCTCTTATGTAACAATTACAAATGTAATTTATTTTATTCAGTTTTTATGGGACTCAATAAGAAAGGAAAAGGCAAATCTTTATTGCCAGTGTGCAAACATATAACGTGCAGCGGAACAGCAATGTTGGAGTATTGAATCACGAGGAGTCACAAAGAGAAATGGTGTATGAAAACAGAATGAAATTAATAGTGCACAAATACTGCAGTCTGCAAAGAAAGAAACACTGAAATGAAGACGATGCACCTCATAGTTGTGAAGTAGAAAGAAAATTGTTCACAATAAGAATGTGAAAAGTCTACAGCATTTCTCTTCTTCTTTGGAACGTCAGTGTCGAAGTCTCACCAAAGATTGTTGGATTTGAGTGTGAACTTTGACTGGGTCTGTTTAGCTTCATCACTTTGGTTGATCCATCGCACGCAATACATGGATTGATATTTTTGGTCACTCTGTGACAGAATGTCACTTATTCAATAAGTCCTGCCTTCTTGAGCTGCGGCCCACTATCCATGTGCTCAGTGTCTGTCTGGACAATAACAAAGAGCAGGACAGCTGAGCTATGAGTGTTCCTCGCTCTGTGCGTGGCTTAGCCAGGCTTTGTGGTGGGTGGGTGCCATTGTGCTGTGTGTGCATGTGTGTATTTACCGTTGTGCCCACAGAGCACCTGCTGTGCTGAATCCGAAGCTCATCTTTAGAAGGGAAACAGATGGAGGAAACCTGTGTCGTGTTAACAGGGAGGGAATTCACTCTCCGTATCAGAGAGCTCTACTGTCCGCCAACAGAAAGCTTATTGGCTGGACAGCAGCCATTTGAAGGAAAAATGGTAAATCCTTTCAAAAAAGAGCTTCATGACATTGGTTTTGTTCTTTTGAAAAAAGTTATAGCCAAAGTTTTTATGTGTTTCATAGTAGAGTTTAGATTTATGGTACGAGACATACAAAACACGTGGAGGGATGTAGCACCACCTTCATGGATGAAACGCCTCCTCAGACCTAAGTTTTCAAGCTATCAGGTTTCCTCCTCAGAGTCCGTCTCCCCCACGACTTCCCCACTCACCTCCTTCAGACTAGTCATCAACAATTAGCAAACATCTGGCGGAACTGCACATCCACTTAGCTAATTGTACAACCTCCTCCCCAGTGCAGTGCTGGTAAAAATGTTGACGTGTTAACTTTCTGAAGGCTGAGTTTCAGAAAGAGCAAAAGTTTCTTAAAGAGACAGAGGCCCAATTTCAAGGTGTTAAATTATGTCGCCAAATTTCTTGTAAGTCATATTTGACATATACAACTGAAGATAACATGGTTACTTGATTGTGCTACAAAGTGATACTGTGTGGATAGAAAACATGTAATGCTGCCCCTTTAAATGTTTATCTAAAATCAAAAGCTGCAAAATTGTAATTAAAATAACATCATACTAAAGTGATTAAGTAGAGTCGGAATGGGCTACGATACATTGCCTGAAGGTTTGGGTAAAGTTGAATTTTTTAGACCCGATCTTAACTCTATTTCATAGCGGCATTGGAATGACACTACAACCAAACTCCAGGTGTATGTTTGGGTGTTTGTTATGATGTCCAGCGGTGAAGGGAGGTCCGTCCTTACGAGATCAAACCGATCTTGATTTTTGATTTTTTTTTTTTTAAATCCACCTACTTATCCTTTTCTCTCTGCACCCCAAGGAGACCTCCAGTCTCAAAAATAGCTGCACTAAAATATCCTGCCACTGCTTGTTCACACTGTCGGGTGTTGTCTCCTCCCACTGCGCCGCTACATTTCACCATCTTTTTTTTTTTTTTTTTTTTTTACTGTACTTCACAGCATCTTCCCTGCTTGTCTCAAGCTTATCCCTGCCCTTCACGTCCTCCGTGTTTCTCTTTTATAACCTCGTCTGCATGTTCCTTTTCTGTCTGCGTCCTCTCCTCCGGTCTCGACATTTGTTGCCAGAGCTTATTGCCTTCTTTTCTCCCCCCCTTTTACTTTTTTCCCTCTGCCACTACAAGTCTCCTCAGCTGTAGCTGTACCACTCCGGCGCTCAATGCATTTTTAAACAGTCCATCAAGTTCTGGCACAACTTGTTTTAAAAATACTCCTGCTGATTAATTGATGGAGGAGGGTTCAGAGGTTGGAGGCAAACCAAGACAGCCACATTCTCTACTAGATGATATTAAAAAAAAAAACAAAAAAAAAATGCAGTCTGCCGTTTCAGCGTCCTGGCTCGTAGTAATGAAGGGTTTGATCGGACTTGGGACCAAATATCTGTGTGTGTGTTTTGGACACAAATTGAAGGCGTTGCATATATAAGTTCAGATGAGTTGACTGGCATCAAATGGTAAAAGCAGAAACAAACAATGGCTAAGAACAAAGAAAATAAGCATAATGCTTCTTTACTGCAGATTTCATAAAGAAATGTTCAAAATTAGAAATTTGCTTTTTGAAATGATTTGTTTTAGATTTGCTCCCGGTTTAACATACGGACTCAAATGGCAAAGTTGCCTCCTCAGCGTCACCATCCTATTTTCTTGCTTTGTCAAGTTTGATTTTGATTTTAACAGCAACAATAAATGACAAAAAGTTGATCAAAGTCAAGCAACAAGTAAATTTTATGCTTGTAAAATCCTGTCATTTGGGTTTATATCAGCTTGCCACACAATGAGCAAATCGCTGAGCCATATTCTCAGTGCTGTGTAATTAAAACATTGTGATCCTTTAGCTGCTAAAGGTGGGAGACAATTTAATTACCGGCACTTTGAGTGATGCTCATTAGTTGAAGAACGTCGCTCTTCATGCTCGCTTTTTTTAAACTAAAAATGGGAAAAAAAAATTTTCTGTAGTTAATTTGCACAGCACATTTCAGCAACAAGGTAGTTCAAAGTGCTTTACATAGTGAAAACATCATTTGAAAACATCAATTATGAAACGTGCAACAAAACATGCATTTGGTTAAATGCCATCAGCAAAAATTTATTAAAATATTTTCTAGCTATTATTAATCAAAGGCAGCAAACAGCCTTTAGCCTTGATTTAAAGGAACGCAGTGTTTCGCCTGGTGTGCAGTTTTCTGAAAGTTTGTTCCAGATTGAAGGAGCATGAAAACTTAACGCTGCTTCTCCATGTTTGCTTCTGATTATGAGGATGGGCTGCTGCGTATTTTGGTGCTAAGGGATGCAGTGATTTATAAACTAACAATAGTATTTTAAAGTCGTTCCAGTGGAACGATTTTAGAAAAAGGAGTGATGAACGCTATTTTCTTTGTTTTTGTGAGAATGTCAGCAGCAGCGTTCTGAATCAGCTGCAGCTGGAGGATTTATTTTTCAGGCAGATTTGTGAAGACACTGTTGCATTAATCGATTTGATTAAAGATAAACAAATGGATGAGCTTCTCTAGATCTTCCTGAGACATTAGTCCTCTAATTGTGGAAATGTTCTGTAGGTGGTAGAAGACCAACTTTGTAACTGTCTTTATGTGGCTGTGAATGTCCAGGTCAGATTTGGAGCCTGATCACTGAAGGTGTGTGTGCTGACTCTGTGTTGTTCCTTTCAGGTCCGAGGAGAAGTTAATTTAATTCTCAGTGTCAGAGAAGCTGTGATAGCCTTGGTGTGCTTTCCTCTGCACTGTAAAGTCTGACTTTGAAATATTAGGAGATCATTTTACGAGACTCATTTTATCACGTTCCAGTTTCTTATTGTTGTACCAGTTCCAGCAGCTGTGACTCTGTTTGTCACGTTCCTGCTGAGGAGCAGAGCCGGCGTGTCAGAGCCGAACTTGGAGCGAACGCGCCGACGACTCAAACAAGCGATGTTATGACAGTCTAACTGCACGCTGATCCACACTTTGGCAGCATGTGTGAAATCCATCCCGCCAATTCCACGACGATAACGAGGAGGAAATAAGCTTTGGATTAGTTCACCGCTCACGATCCTGTGACATTTGCTTTGAGTCATCTTTTACTCGTAACATCCTCCGTAGCTGCATAATATCTTGTCAGATTTAATATTTTTCTCATTTCATCATTTTTGTCTTCATCCCACGGTCTCTGAGCCGCTCTCCCATCGGCCCGATGGAGCGCGCGCGGTGATTCATGTTCCTTATCTCGCATTAGCTCCCCTTGTGTCCTAATGCATCTCCCAGCCAGACTGTTGCGCTCTCAATGATGGCTCGCTATTTTGTTGAATTTGTCACACGTGTTCTGCTTCTTTTCAGCGGAAAAGCAGCTTACAGGTGTTGGTGTTACTTAAGCCTCATTACACAGTATGCTCAGCGTCTCTTGAATGCCAAGACAGGAGGGGAGCGGAGATTTTCCAGTTCTTTCATTTTTCACTTTACTCTGTGCAGTTTGTGCCGCTGCTGATGCTACTGCAGTCGTGTCTTCGGGTTTCTGCAAAATGTGGCATTCGGTGGAAAAATCCCGCCGTACGCTCAAGCCTTTTTGGAGCCCTAAGCAGATTTTTAGTAGGCGGCCCCCTTATACCAACATGTCAATACAAGATGCTTTATCATCCCAAAGCTACTCTTGTGTGTGAAAGATACCAATTTTGCTGATGGCATTTAACCAAGTTTCATGTCTTATATTTTCCCAAAAGTGGCAGGAACCGTCCAGAGGAAGAAATTAACCATTATTTGTGTAACAACTGTTGTAAATTGCTTTTCCATGTGAAATAGCATTTAGTTTGTATTATTCAGTGTTGTTTTAAATATAAATATTTTTTTTAATTATTATTCTAGCTTAGGGCTCTTGGGCCGCTGGTGGTGCGGGGGCCCTAAGCAGCTGCTTAATACGCATTATGCCTCGGGCCGGCCTTCCGTCCTCACACTAATTAAAATAAATAAATAAATAAAGTCAGAACTAAACAAATGCTTAATTTCTGTTTGCGGAACAAATCTTGTAAAGATACCACAGGGAGTAGATCCATTTTTCCTTTGAAGAAAATGATAAAATATAATTTTCTATCTCAATACAATGAAGTACATCAATTCAGTAGAGTGCTGTATCATTACAGAAATAATATACGTTGTTTTCTTCTTTGTCATCATTATTTCAATATATACACATTGCCTGTTTTGTGTTTAAATATAAATCTGTGTGGATGGTTGATTGTACCTTAGTTGTTCTTGGCATGGTGAATTGACTTTGGGATGAAGGGGTGAATTATGTTAAAATGTTTTCCATTTCCATCGGTGAAATTGTCTTTGCAACTTGACGTTTACTGATCTTTGAGAATGTGTTCTTGTGTTATTAAGCCACAAGAACACTTTTCCATTACTTGAAAATGGTCTCCAAACAACGTTATAATTTATTGCAATAACTTCTGGGACAATTTGTCGTTCAGTG
Organism: Poeciliopsis turrubarensis; assembly: GCA_010277015.1. Lineage (NCBI taxonomy): Eukaryota > Metazoa > Chordata > Actinopteri > Cyprinodontiformes > Poeciliidae > Poeciliopsis > Poeciliopsis turrubarensis. Next base: position 124,764 of record VMRN01000048.1, read on the forward strand.
AAATTTGTTATAGTCACTGCTGAGGGACATTCAGAGATTCAGTGGCATCAACATAAATGGTAGAAAGACTAGAAATAAAGCAGAATCAACACGTACAAGACACAATAATAATAAAACCACTTAATAGTACTGATTGGTTGAGGCAGGGTCATAGTGGTGAATGATTTATGTCCTGTAAGCTGTTTGTACAGCACATCCCACAGTTGCACAACTGGACTGAGATGTGGGGAATTTGGAGAGCAACACTTCAAAGTGTTGCTGTTTCTGAAGCATTTTTGGTTTCTCGCAGGGTGTGTGTTTTCCAAACAGAGTCGACAGCTGTCAGGGAATATCGTTTCTGCCTTGACTGATCCTCGAAAAACAAAATAAGAAATATTACTCCTAAAGAGAAGAGAGTTGTTGAAGTAAGTCCTGCTATCTAACTTTCTTCAAAGAGGAGGCTGTGGGCAGGAAGTGTCTCTTGTAGCAAACTGTGATGCAGCAAATTGGAAAAATAATAATTACTGAATTATTATTCTGGAAATAGGATGCACTGGGTTATGTTGTTAGGTTTGCGGTACATTCAAAAGGTGTAATGCACTATGTATTATTTTAAACTTTACCCAATGGCTAACTTTTGGTTGTTGGTATCTAATGCGCTAATTAGTGCTATGAAGCTTACCAGAAATTTTCTGCTCTGTAAACAACCGTCTTCCACTGCGAAGAGAGAAGTGCTGAGCCAAACAAGATGGCTGCCGATGTTAATTTAATACTTTAAAACATGGCCAACATGAGCAGAACAGCGTTGTTAATTTCTTCTACTGTCATTTCTAAAACTACAGTCAGAGTACAGAAAATTGACCTCATTGTTCACAACTTCTCCTTTTCACTGATTGGTTGAAATTGCCCCAGAGAAATCCAAGTTGGTGGGAGAAATACAAGACAGAGGAGTGAAGGGAGATGAGAAACAAGCAGAATTGCATAGGAAGGCAACGGCCAAGCGAGCCTGTGAGTAGCTATTGAAACCTGAATCTTTACAACACCAAGACCAATGCTGTAATCTGTTTTTCTGGCTAAACTTTCTAAATCAAAAGTTTTTTTTTATTTTATTTTCCAACTCTCAAACTTTGCTCCAAGTTGCCTTACTGGAGTCTGTGATCTCCTACAGAAACTTTAACAATCACAAACTTCCTTCCAAACATTGCCTCAGTGGAAGGAAAAGGGCGTCGTAATTTTCTTCAGACTTCCCTAAACCGCAAAAATAATGCAAATTCCTGAAAGGGTCATGCATAAATGATCAGGAAGGGGCGTACCAATTAAGTGGCTGATCCAAGCTTCATTTAGTTCAGAACGATGGCCGCAGGAGATTTAATACACGGCGTCCTGCTGAGCTGCACGCTAATGAAGTGAAATGCAGAAGTCCAAATGGAAGCCGGGATTTTTCTCGATATGCCAGACTTGCCTCCATTAGCCTCCATCGCACCCTACTTCAGGTAATAGTTGCGGGGGGAAAAAAAATCTTCACATCTGAATAGAAAAAGGTGAAGCAATAATTTATGAGCTCTCACCAAATTCAAAGCTTTGTGACAAACTGGAGAGATGATTCGAGACTGGATCTGGTCAGAACATCAATATTTATTTCTGAAAAAACAAGAGAAGAAAATGCAGAATTTTGCGTGAGATTCAATGTCGTGCCCTACATATAACCCACATGCTTTCCGTCAGTCGATGTGAGCTGTGGAGGCGTCAGCTCTCTGTGATGCCAGGTCTGCCTCCAGCTCTGCTTCTCTCTTCGTGAACACTGCGGTTCTGATTTTTTTTTTTTTTTTTTTTTTTTTTGTGAACTAGAGAAACACGATATGTGTGACATTATATCACTGCAAAAACACAACATTTTCTGGTCTAGTTTATAGTGTAAATTAGTACATTTGCAATTGTGTGCTATTGTTTTGAACTAGTTGCTTAAAACCAGCACTAGTTTTAAACAACAGCTTGCCTCAGGGGTTCCCCAACAAAAGCTAGTGCTGTTTGGAGGGGGCGTGGCATGAAAAACTTTGCTAACTCCTGCACTAAACTAATTGAAACCAGAACTAGAGACTAAACCAAAAATACTCAGAAGATTTTGCGTTTTTGCAGCATACTTGTGAAACCCAAACCCAAGAATGCTGGTGTTTGTCTCTCGCTCCAGGTGATGATCCTGTACTTCAACCCCAGCGTGTTCCGATGCATCCTCCTGAGGTGGGTTCGCCTCCTGGGATTCGCTATCGCGTACGGCACCATCATCCTCAAGCTGTACAGGTACGGATGAGTTAACGACAACAAAGAGCGTAATCTGTATCTGAGACGTCTCTCTTTTTTCTTCTTCTATGAATTATTCTGATGGTGATATTAAGTTGAAAGCAAAATCTAAAAATAGGCAAAACCGACTTCTCACTCGACGTCTCCTATCCCACCATCTCCTCCGCTCCTTTCTCTGTTTCAATAATTCAGCTCCTTCTCAAAGATTGCGTGCTTTTTTGGCCCGTACGCACATTTACATTTCACATCAGGTCTGATCTTTCCACGTCTGCCTGCATTCATACACACGCACTCGCGCACACACACACACACACTCTGGCTTCCTAATCTGCAGCTTGGAGCAAGTATTACTGAGCTGGGAGAAGGAGGTCAAAGATTGGCCAGAAAGTTCTCTTGGCAAAATTACCAATTTGACTTTTTTTATTATTATTTCTTTTCGCGAGCTTGTTGGATGGAAAGTGTGCCTCAGGGGAAAAACTCTTACAGCCTGAGCAGTCCGACTGGATATCAGATGAAACGAATTCGTCACAGTCTGGACTGCCAATGAGGAGCATTATAAACAGAGAATGACATATTTTTCAGACTTCATTGCTGATTAAAGGTATTGAAATTTCGAGACGCAGGCCAACACTAAGTTATGCAAAACCGTGTAAGGAAATAATACATCAATGAAAAACCACACTTGCAAACTCACCAAAGCATGGAGGTTCACTGGAGCTGGACTGGAGAAAGTTTGCCAGAAAAGCTCGAAAGAGAAGCTGCAGAGATTTACAGCTCAGGTTTAGGTTCAACTCCGGATCTGTCTGTAGTAGAACTATGAGATTTGCAATTCATAAATCAGTCCTTTGTTGAAATGTGGCAAGACCAAAGCCTTAAAGCTGCAGTATGTGACTTTTAGACTCTTTACTTATTTATTCAAACAGTCACCATCTACAGACAGTAAAATGTAAGACAAATAATCTGTGAAAAGTTTGAGTTCCTCCACCTTCGCCCAGTGCTACAATTGGTGTCTGAAGAAATGCACTGGCTCCTTTGGGAGCTGTCAGTCACGCTTGTGTGCTTTTGCTAAATGTTCTAGTGGCGGAGAAACAACGTATCATTCCAGGAACACTGTTTTCATCATCTGTGGCCATGCTAACTCGCCTTAGCGTTCACAACATGCTCTGCTGATGGGGAGAAGCTGTAGCATAGCAGAGAGCAAGAGGGAGGGTGTGAGCAGCATGTATACATGCTTGATTGGGAGCACTAAGACCCTCCTCCTTGCTCTGATTGGTTATTTCTAGTCAGTGAAGAGCAGGGAAACTGCAGAGGAGCTTGATTCTCATAACAAACTGTCATGACCCAGTCACAGTTTTAACAAATCTGGAAAATATTTTTTCTTTTTCTTAGAGTGACTTACTGCAGCTGTAAGAAGTGCTCTTTGTAAGTTGCCAATCAATGCAAAGCCCTTTTCAGAGAACAGCTCCACAATTCACATCCAACCACAAATCCACCACTGTGGATAATTTCTTCCCCCCTTCGTTTCGTACCAGTGAAGCTGCAGAGCTCCCGGGCCGTGTGTGCTTTCAGAGCGAACGGCTGGGATTGTGGAACCGAAACCAGGGTGGGTTACGACTGCAGCACTCACCGGAGCAACATGCGTGAGTCATGTGTGTGTGGGAATTTCTCACGGGCAAATCCACCAAGACCTGGCGTCTTATAAATAAACCACCCATGCATTGTTCCAAACACGTCGGTGGCGAATTTGTACTGAAAACAGACTCAGATTGTTGTATTTTATATTTTATGAACAAAAACGTTTCTTCCGTTTGCTTTCCATTTCATCCGGTACAGGAGCACAGCACGCTAGATAGACTTGAATAAATAAAACTGAAATGAATATGTTCCTGTTCGTGTGGGAATGTTGACTGAAGCAACAATCTAATAATTAATGGACAAGTGAACTGAAAATGTCGGAGAAAACATCTACTTCTCAGAAATAATTTAATAATTTGGGAAATAATCTTGGGGTTTTTTCAGATTCAGACCGTGTTTCCTTCCCTCAGGGTCCTGAAGGTGTTTCTCTCCCGGACGGCCCAGAGGACGCCTTACATGACCAGCTGGCGCGTCCTGCGGCTGCTGGCGGTGATTCTCCTCGTCGTGCTGTGGTTCCTGGTGGCCTGGACCTCGGCTGTGTGCCAGAGCCCGGAGCTGAGTCGCAGTCTGATAGTCGCAGGCTTCACACCAGAGGGGATGCAGTTCAGCATGTGCCTGCTGGACCGATGGGACTACATGATGGGAGTGGGTGAGTGTGTGTGTGTGTGGGCTTTTTATTTATTTTTTTGGCAGTTTTGGTCAAGAGGAAAGTCATTGATTGGGTAAAATCCGTGACCCTGACTTCCATGCTTGCGAGTCAATTGTAATCTCGTTACTTTACAAACAACTGCTTTGTCATGGGAGTTCAGCTGAGGAATGTTTGGAGAAATATAAATCTAACAGAGAAAAGGTCAAGGGTTATTATTTGTGTTTTATTTATGTTTATGTTTATTTATGTTTGTACCTCAGGTTTTCATCACCTCGTGTCATCATTGTCCGTCGAGATTAAGGCAGCAACTAGCGATTATTTTAGCAATCGATTACTCTGATGATTAATCGATTAATCAGATTTTAAAAATTGCCACCTTCTACAAATGATTTATTTGACCTTTTTATAAAATATTAATACATACAGAAATACATTAAAATAAACAAATAAACAAGTCTTTAAAAAAGAAAATAGAAAGGCCTGAAGCTCATATTTCCACATTTCATATGTAGAAATGTGAGCCAGAACAAATACACGGACAAAGGTGTTTTTATCTTAAATGCAAAATGTTTATGTTCTTTGTACAGTTTCTACTACTATAAATTTGTTGCTTTTCCGTTGAAGGTCCTTTTCTGTATATTTGATTTAATGATTGATCAATGACTAAATTAGTTCAGTAATCGATCAAACACGATTAATCTTTTCCTCCTGTCCTCTGCCAGCTTGGCGCTACAGTTTCTTATCTCTGGATCGTTTAAGGTGTTTTCTTAGTCCATAAACAAACCTCAAACACGTGCAGTAAGATTTTCGGTCAGCTTGTTGAGTAAAGTAGCTCTTGAGTTTTTTACCACTTCTCGTCCTCTTGACTGATGCCGTGTGGCGTTGAGAGTCCCTCTGCTGGATAAGTGACACTAAGTAGTTTTGCTCTCTGTGCGTCTGTACTAGAGCACATCCTCTCTCTTCTTTTGCTTTGTGACCATCTTGTTGGCTTTCCTGTCTGGTTCTGGTCGTTTGGACCATTTTCCGCCGTTGCAGCCTCAGTTGAAAGCAGAAATGACGGCACCTCCTGTGAGACGTTTTGTGTCCACCGTGAATCGATTTGCTCCTGCCGGTGGGGGTCCTTCATATCCGCTTTGACAACCAACAATTTAAATACATTTTCTTTAATCTTCTCACAGCCTGCTGTGAGGAGGTGCAACGATATAATTAGAATAATAATAGAAGGTGATACAATGTTTTCAGCTGATAGGACTGGAGAATTGTGCATTTTAGTGACCATTTTCCTCCATAAATAAGGCAGTTCAGCACAAGCTTTTGCCATGCAGGCACAAAGTGGTTTATTTCCAGGAATGAAAAATAGGTAGGAAGGGATGAAATAGAGATGCGGGTCTGTGTTTGCAAACGGGTGAATTAAATCACCTGCTCCGCATAGCTGGCATATTTACTCGACTGAAAAATAGGAACATTTTTCAGTCGTTTCGATCACTCCCATGTTCGAGAGAAAAACTAAAACATTTTTTCACCAGAATATCTGCACGTTTTAGTGAACATGCACCTGAGACATAAAATAATCTGATCGCTCCCGTAATGTCTGCTTTCATTGTTGCCTTTCCTCTTTTATTAATCTTGATCTGTTGTGTGTTTGGCGCCGCCCTCTGACTGAGGTTATTGTTGGAATTGGTGGTATAAATTGCCTGAAGGAATGTCAGTCATTTGCCTTTTTATCGGTCTTCTACTCTTTTTCCTTCATATTTGTTGTAAACATGATGTCCTCGTGTTTTTATGTGGAGGTGGTAATTCCAAAACCCAACATCCAAGCACATAGTCACACTTACAGGTGCCACTTTACTTTGACTTCTTCCATTTACCTGCAAAACTTTACAAATTGGAGTCTTGCTCAAATGTAGCAGACATTAACGGGTACCATCGTGACCTCCTCTGAATCTGATAAACCTCCCTGCTTTCATGTGCTTCCTTTTGTAGATAAAAAGAGCTTTTTATTTAAGAAAGACTCAAAGGGCTCCAAAACACACAAGCTCTTTCAAAACTGACAGTTTCAGGCTGCAATTCAGAGCACTTTCACAATTTCAAAATTGAATGTGAAATTATATATTTCGGGAGTACAATTTGCCTTTTCTCCATGCACGTCTCTTAATAAGTGTTATATGATGGAGTAATCTCTTCAGGGCTCGTCAGTCAGAATAGCCGGTTAAATGCTAGCTAAAAATAATCGTTAGCTGCAGTCCAGATTTACAGCAACAATGGTAACAGAGGGAGCAGAAATACACACGTACTGCATGTACGTGTGTGTGTTCGTGCACTATTGATGTTTTGACAAATGGCATTGTTTTCGCTTCATAAGAAGTGTATATAGAGAATTTCAAACCATAACTCTTCTTATATAACCACTTTTTTTGAACGCTTGCTGAGCATCTTATCACCAACACACATACATATTTAGGAGGCTCATCTGCAGAGAACATGTACCAAATAAAATCGTCAGGGCCTCATTGTTGTCCTGGATTGTGTGGATAAAGCTTCCTGAGCTCGTACCTTTCACCCTAAACCATACCGCTCTCATCATAAATTCCTGGACCCCTGCTGTGTTTCTGTTCAAGATGACCCAGATGGCCTTCAGCTTGTGTTACAGTGCTTGTTCTTCGGTGACTGATTCCAGAAGCAGGAGGCAGCGATGTGCACCTCACTGGAGCCAGTCTGGCAGCAGGGGAGACTAATCCTGTTTGGAAAGGGAGAAACGATGAATCCCTCAGAGATCCTACTGAAAACTGACAGACATGCAGACTGAGAGACTGGAGGTGGCAGGGAAAGAGGAGGGGGGGGGGGGGGGGGGGGGGGGGGGCGGATGCTGGCGGGTTGTAGCCAACGATGCGGAGAGACATTTCTACCACCAGAACTTCAGAAAGACAAACATGTGGAGGGAGAGCAGCTAAGGACACTCTGGAGACGGCACAAAGTATCTACAGAGAGAAAGTGTGTGTTTGTGTGTGTGCTTCTGCAAACCCGGCGACATCTTCAAACAAATGTGCGCGCTCCGAAACGAAGCGTGCACAGGAATCCCTCCGGTTGTTCCTCTGAATGTGTGTAGACAAGCTAGGAAAAGAGGAAGCCCTGCTGTTTGCTCTGACAGCCGGAGAGAACACGCTGATGTGCTGCAGAGGCTGCAGAGGGACAGGGAGCACCTGCTGGAGCACCCGCGGAGCATTTCATCAATGCTGCATGACACCCCGTTTTTGAAAAGCAGTCCTGTTTCCTCTTCCTGTTTTGGCTTGCTTTTTAATGTTGACAAGTGTTGTAGAAAAGCCCTCTTTGGAAAAAAACATTTAAAAAAAAAGTTTGTGTGAATCATTTATATGCACCTGCATGATGCAATTGTTATTTCTTCCTGAAATATATATATATTTTTATATGACTTAAAGACTGTTTTAGCCAAAACTCCCCAGGCGTTATAGCTGTGGCTTTACCCAGATCGGATTTACTACAGGAATGCGACGGTTTTGCATTTCAGGCAATAAAATATTTATTTTCTCATTTAAAAAGGGAATTTATTGTTTTGTTGTTTCGTCCTTTAATGTACTTTTAATATTGCACAAACAGGCTTTAGTGGTTAGGTGATATATCTGTAGAATGTGCTAAATTATTTTACCCGATTAACTGATTAATCGTCTGAATACTTGATTAATCGATAACTACAATAATCATTAGTTGCAGCCCAGATTTACACCAGCCATTGTAGAATAGCAAACAGAAACGCATGTCTGCGTGTGTGTGTGTGTAGGTGTGTGTTCTTGCATCATCATGTTTTGACAAATGGATAGTTTCTATGTAATTAGTGATGATTTAAAGACTGTCCATACTCCTAAATATGAATTAAAAATAAGATTGAGATTTAATACCTCAACCTGTGACAATAAGCAAATAAAACCACATGATAAATTAAAATGAGCATGCTAATTTTTACTTGGACAACAACTGTTGCTCTAATATTTTTGAGAAGCTGCCATTTTGAGAAACATTTGTCACCCAGTACAAAGTCGTTAGTTTGCGCTTTCTGGCACTTTTGCCTGTTCTTCTTGTGTAAACTGAATGATTGTTATTATTTGAAGTGCAGTTTTGCTTTCTGAGTCTTCACAATCCATTTGTTGTTTTTGTTATTTAAAATGCCTTCCAGCCGCAGTGTTGAGTTCTTTCAAAACAAATCTTTCTGTATTGTCCAGCGAAATGTGTTACGGTGACAGGCCTCCTGTGTTATTTGTGATAGTTCTTTAATTTTGCAAACAGAAAAAAAGAAACATAATCTAAAAAAAAAGTCACTGCATCACATTGAGCCTCGTTGGAAAGTTCACAACAAGAGTGCGCAAAATTAAATTCATATTCCGAATGACTCTGTTTCTGCCAGTGATAGACGATGTTTTTATGTTTGTGCTAATCTTTGGGGATTACACTCTATTGATCCACAACATAATTTCACGGTGCAGAGACAGACTCTGTTGCTTTGCGCGCTGCAATAATTACTTTAGATTTTTTGATACTTTAAAATTTCATTAGGTGATAATGAGCTATCTGCAGCCACGCACTGGATCGACCGTTCTGAAATATTGTCCTGTAACAATGAAGGCAGGCGTCTCTTCTCAATGTCCTCGCTGTAAATTACCCTATTTTATAACTCGGCTCCATGATAAGAGGATAACAAACACTGCCGTCATGGGAAGAGGATTAATCTATAATTCTTTATTGCTTCATAATAAGATTTGGAGGAGGGGTTGAAAGTTTAACCGTATTTAAAGCAGTGTACTGTATTGTTGTGTGAAGGTCTATTCATACCCTTTAGACCTTTTTTCACTGTTACACCCGTCAATTCCAATGTCTTTTAGTGGTATGTGCTTTTTTTAGATTGTTTTTCATAAATACCACCATTTTTGGCCTCATTGAAACTGTTTGGGTTTTTTTTCACAAACCTACAATGGAAACATTTTTGCGCGTCACACGAGTCACGTGATCAACAACCAGACGTCGCCACTGGTGCAAACCATGAGGAAGACAGGAAGTAGTTGGAGGATGATGACATCTATTTTCTTCAATGACATCACATGGACAGACTTGTGTGATTTCTTAATCAAACGAATTTCTTTTAAGTCGTATTTGATATGTGTAGCATTTTTATAACTGAAGGTAACATAGTTACATCATTGCTCTATAATAGGACAGTATGTGCCCGGAAAATACGTGACACTGCCCCTTTAAGGTTAAATGCATGTGGTTACTTCAGCCGTAGTGTTTCAAGTGTTTGGAAACTACTCTCCTCACTAACGTGGCGCTACATTTACAGTATTCCTGATGTCCTTCATGTTAGGAGAACTAAATAATATACCCAGTAACACGACCACAGCTGTCTGATATAAGGACTGTGGATGGCTCATCACAAGCACAGTGGATACAGTGTTTTCCTGAAGGGTACATATTGCCAAGGCTTTCACAAAGATGACTATTTTATGGAGGGAGTCAAGGGTAGGTAAAGCACAGAATGCCTGCAGCTACTCAGAGAATTACAGACAATATGGTCGCTATTGGAAAAGGCTTTTTCTTGTTTGGTCTTAAAATTCATCCTGGGAATAATCAGCAAAGGGCTTTATGAAGAGCACAGAGGTTACGGGGGCAGGTAACAGGAAATTAGCTCTGTGATGTTTTCATTTCTTATACTTTGTAGCAAAAAAACTGAAGCCAATCAAAGTGAGTGTTGAACTTTGGGAGCGTAAAACATCTGAAAGATGCAATGAAGGCATCGGCAAATGTCGGTTATCAGTTCATGTTGACTGAAAAGTGTCTAAGATAGTGAAAAATTAGCATACCCCATAACACTGTTTTTATAACACTGTCATGAACTTTTCCACAACTTCCTTTCCCCGACTGTCTGCTGTGTTTCTCAGTCGTCATGATGCTTGTTTGTGAAGTTCAAGTTTATGTTTTAAAACGGGACAATTCGTATTAATGGACATTCACATGTAAATACAAAAGATTATAGCCAGGTGGCTAATTTTCATTTCTAGACCTGGTGGCAGGTTGATGTTGAAGCACAAAAATGTCCTTTAACAAACCTCTACAGAACATCTGGATTCATACTGAGATGAAGAAAACAAATCACATCTGTTGGACATCAAGCAGATCTAGATATATTTTATTCATCAGTCTTTTTTTAATTTAGAAAATAAAAACAATAATGCATTTGACATTCAAACAACTTCAGATCTGGTGAACGTTTACCAGCTGGCCTGCCTTTGTTTCAGCCGAGTTCCTGTTCCTGCTGTGGGGTGTGTACCTGTGCTACGCCGTCCGCACCATCCCCTCTGCTTTCCACGAGCCGCGGTACATCGCTGTCGCCATCTACAACGAGCTCCTCATATCAGCCATCTTCCACATCATCAGGTGGGTCAACGTGATGGATCATCATACTATTCCCTGTGCTTCAAGCTGGGGTATGTTACTTTTAAAAACAATATGTTGTTTTTTGGGGGGAGTTTTTTTTTTTTGCATGTTTGTTAAAATTATCACTACGTCGTAACACCGCGATATGAAACAGACAATCTGTGAATGAAATCGTCCCCCTATGATCCTGCTGTCATCTCAACAAACACACAGCTCTATCAGATACAACCAATCAGCGCCAGGAGGCGGGTCTTAGTGTTGTCAATCACGCTTGAGTGCTCTGCTCACAACTTCCTCTTTGCTCTCTGCTTCACTACAACCGGTTCACCACAGCATAGCCCGACATGAACGCTAAGACAAGTTAGCTTTGCCACCAGTGACTGCGAATTAGCTGCTTTCCTGGAACGGTAAGTTGTTCCTCAGCCATTAGCACAATTTAGCAGAACATACATGTGTGTGATTGACAGCACTAAGTCATGCCTCCTGTCTCTGATTGGTTGATTTTGCCTGGGAGTGGTGCATTTCTGCAGATGACAATAAGAGCCCTGGAAGGATGCAGAGGAGCTTTCACTGATTATCTGTCTCGTATTATACTGTCTCAAAAATAATTTAACAATTATGTATTTACATATTTTTTTTATATATGTAAATTTGCATTTCCCAGCTTTAGGTCTTACAAGATAATTTATGTGACAGAATCTTGCTTGGCTAGCTAACTATATAGCTATACACAGATAGCTATTTATCCATGTTTCTAGGTAGTTAGGTAGGTACCCATCCATCCATCCATCCATCCATCCATCCATCCATCCATCCATCCA
>VMRN01000048.1:136596-154392 GCA_010277015.1 Poeciliopsis turrubarensis
CATCCATCCATCCATCCATCCATCCATCCATCCATCCATCCATCCATGTGAATAGCCAGGCAGCTAGATAACTAGCCAGATTGACAGAGATGTTATTGTCCCCACAGGGATAATTTGTTTTGGACATTTTTTGCTCATCAAAGCTGCTATCACAGTTCAATACACTCCAAAAATAGAAACACATGGTTAACACTAATAAAACAATAAAATCAAACTTTGTACAATAATGTCAAGCTCTTTATAAACTACACCTCTGTCTTTTGAATAACCTAAAACTTAACCTCTTACATGTAGATATCTTCTTGTTGAAGCTGTACCGGCACATATCATCTCGGGGGAAAAAAAAAAAGACATTTTCATGCAGCTCCTTCGTCAGGGAAATGAACAGTCAGCAGAGTACAGGGTGAGACAGTTTAAAGGATAGAATAAATTATATCTTCCTCGGGGAGAGTAAAAGCAGCAATGTGCTGTGCCAGAGACTAAAATAAACTCTGTTTTTCACACGCTGTTTGTCGATGTCAGTCCCTGTCGCACTGAATTAAGCAGTAGTTCTTCCACTGCTCATCTGGTATGCGCTTAACTATTTTGAAGTTGGAGGTTAATCAAAACTAATCTGCTATGTGCTGGATTTGAACACTAAGGTCGTATAAATACTCCTTCCAGTTTGTCAGAGTTTTCCTAAAACGAACAGCTAGCAATGTTTCACTAACCAGTCCTTGTTAGTGAAAAACAGGACTGGATTGCTGCAAATGATGCAGCAAATTCCCAGCTCTGCATCAAACCTTCAGGTTCATTCAAACCAAACAGTGTTAAGAGCTCTCCTGGGGGCTGACGGGGTCTAAAGGATCACATGGCTTAAAGGGATTTTTCCCCTTTAAACTCAGTTGCACAATAGACAGAAACAGAGATACTGTGATGCAATGGCTTGTCAGTGGTTGTAAAGTTAAATTCAAGGTGGAATTTCTCAGTAAATGCTGGGGTTCACTGTTCAGGCATTTATCAGCGTTTTGGTTTTCTCTTTTTCTCTTCTGTTTTTACATTGTATGAGCAATTTTTGAAGCAGCGTTTGCATCATCCATCCTAGATTAATGTTGTTTGGGGCTGCAGTCGTGGGGCAAGAGGTGGAGTCCATCTTGGCTCGGTTTCCAGCAAGAAAGATGCAGCGTTTCAGATAACAATTCATACATATGTATTGCAAACTACAGTGGCCAATCAGTCACTTTAATGCATCTTTTTGGAGACAGTGGGAGGAAGCAGAGGTAAACCCAGGCGTAAAACCGGAAAAGTATGCACCTCGAAAAACAGAAAACCCTCAGGAGATATTCACTGTCGGCAACCTTTCTGACCTTTAGTGACTTGAAAAAACATAAATAAATGAAAAGAAACTCTTAACATATCTTTTTCTCTACACTGCAAACTCCTCTCATTACAATGTGGGCGTAAATGAAGCACAGCTGCGGGGAGAGAAACCTGTTGCTGAATGATGCTTTTGATGCTTCAGTCTCACACGTCGCTGTTGACGAGCTTTTTGTTTTTTCTTGAATCTTCTGGATCCATTTCAATTGTTGATGTAGAGAGTTTACAAAACATTAAAAAAAATGGCACGTTGTTGGTGAGTTAGAGGTAAAATCAAAAAGTGGAAAATCAAAATCAAAAATTTAAAAAGGAAGCAAAGGAATATATTTTTTCTTGAAGTTACTTATGTTACTTTTATGTCATTTTTGCAAATCCTAAACTTTCATTAACACAGCGGATCATTAGAGTAGTGACATTTAGAAACATTTATCTAACATGTTGACATCATTCAAATGATGTTTTGATGTCTTTTAGTGATTTCTGGGTAATTTTTTGGACAGACAATAAAACTTTTCTAACTGAGGACTTGGGAGCACCGATAAGATTGAAAATAGATGTGCGTTCTTGCTGTTAGGCAGAAGCATTAAAATAAAACACTAACGCAGCACTGATGAACATTTATAATTTTAGATGCAAAGATGCAATCAACACTACAGTGCCTTGACAAAAGGACATAGAAAGTTTTAAAAATCACACATCTTAGAATGAACTTCCTGTTAGCTCGCTTCTAACTTCCTGTAAGGCAGTTGCTACTTACCAGTAAAGCTAACTGGTAAGTTAGAAACAGCAATTAAAGCTTTTACTACATTTTCATATTGGTAGGGATGCACAATATTGGATTTTGGTCAATATCCAGTATGCCGATATACTAAAACTCATTTGGCCGATAACCGATACGATACTTTTTCCTATAACTACTTACTGAAACTTTATGGGTTTTTTCTGCTGTGGAATTAAAATACTGCATTGTCTTTGCTAATTTAGCCTGCTACCGAAACCAAATGCTACAAAAAGACGCTGAAAACGATGCAACTTTCAACTTGCATTATGTTTAATTTCAAATTTATTCAGTGTAAGAAAAAAAATTATCCTCCATGACAATGACGACGGTCAAGCAGTGCAGATTTGACGTTGCCTGAGCCGATTTGTCATATGAAAACAATGCCTTTTATATCGGGGAGTTATTTAGACGGAATTTACAGCTAATATTGGCCAATACTGATTCCATGCCGATAATATCGTGCATCCCTACATATTAGCATTGTTTCTGTTGGAGACCTGGGGTACCCAGAGAGAGAAAAACCCCTGTCATGTAAGATGTTATATTTTGTGATAAATGTTTCTCTCAGCGATCTTCCTCTATTTAACTTTGAAAACAGGGGACTTGGCTCTTTGAAGTTGTAAAAATCGTGACTGAAGAATACTTGAATTTCAGCAGTACTTATAAAGCAAAGAAAGTTTCATCGGAGACACAGCAGGAACAAAACCTCAGCTGCTGTTTGCAGTTAGTTGCCTTGGGAAATAGGTTTCATTTGTCACACATTCTGCTGTAAAACTTTCTGTGATTGACTTTTCTTTCTGGTGACCCGCTTTGAGCTCAGCTATGCAGAGAGGAAAAGATTATTTGTTTAAATTCTTACAAAATTGTTCATTCTCTTGCGGCATGCAGGCATTGAGCAGTGGGAATATTGTATAAAAAGCTGCTTTCAGATGAAATTAAAAGCAGCACAATCCAAACTTTAACTAATTTGAGCTGCTGTGGAACGGAGATAAGGCTGGTTGTGTTTGTTCCTGTGAAATCAAAGACTAAAGGCAGAATAGTCTATTTTAATGTTTTCCTTTATCTCAGACTGTGCATTATTTCTTAGTACTCACGACACAGCCTCGAGCTGCACAATTTACCTAATCAATGTATCAGTCATGGTAGTCCTTTCTACTGGATATTTGAATTACTACAGACATTTAGAGTCTTTTTTTTAAGCAATCCAAGCAAACTATAAACATTTAATTAATGGAGCTTTCACACTTGGAACAACGCGACACAAACAAGAACCTGCTGCAGGTTCGTTACGGTTGGGACTCAATGTTTCGCCCACCAAGTTTCTGTGTAAGCAGATCAAAATCAAACTACATAATGGGAAACTAGATCATTTAAAAACATTAAAACTCAAGAAAGTAAGCCAAAAATTTAATACCACAAATCTTAGACCAGTTGTTTTTCTTGTGAATGTACTTTATCTATATTTATGTTCTTGGTTTTATGTTGGCTTTTTTTGTCTGCCATGCGACATTTTGTCTTGGTTCATCACAAAAAATTAAAAACATTTAGATGTTCAGAAATATTTCCAATCGTGGTGTGAAAATCATCAAACATTAAGCTTAAAGGAGCATTTACCAGTTCTGTTATGTGAATAGCATTAGGAATAATGATCAGGTTGCTGTTTTAAGTAAAAAGCTGTTGGTTTGATGTTTTCCTGCAGGTTCTCTCTGGCTGCAGGGCTTCACCCGGACTGGACGCTCATGCTGTTCTTTGCTCACACTCACCTGACTGTGACTGTAACTGTGGGGCTGCTGCTCGTTCCAAAGGTAACGAGACGGTTTTACAAAACACGTGCAACTTCGCCAGCTGTAAAATTAGTTCATGTGGTGTTCGGAGTGTGTCACTGTACATAGTTATGTGATTTTCTGGGACAGTGGATTTGATTTTAAGAAAACAAACAAACGTGTAAATAAAGAGGCGACAAGAAAATAAAAATGGATTTGCTCTAAAGATGCTTGTGCCTCGTGTGATGTCAGCAGAGGCATGAGTGTGGAAGTTTTGTAGATTTATTTCAATTAAATAGTCATTGTAAAATTAGCGCAAATTAGTAGCTGTAAAACCTTTTCCACACGAGAATCAATTTTTTTTCTCTTTGTGTTTACTCTTCATAAATAAAACCGTAGTGAAACCCGGCTCTCAAGTTGCATAACAGCCCGCTCATAAGCCAATAACATCGGACCGAGAAAATGTTGCCGCTGTACTGGAGGATGGATGCCGTTCAAAACCAGATCTCCATCCGGGAGGCTGTTCTATCCACGAGCCGTAAATATCCATTTACAGCACTTTGTTCGTCAGCCTAAAGTCCATTCGATATGAGCAAGACGCGACGCTCAGATCCACACTGGCTCATTTACTATCATTACCTTAAACTCAATCAGACTATTTAAGTGGTTATTGTAATTTAGCTGAGTACTCCTGCGGGTGTCTTTAGGGCTGATGGGAAACGTTTCTTTCCCCCCGCTGCGTGAGAAATGCTCTCCCTGTTTTTTTTTTATTCTTTCTTAATTAGGCTCCTCAGAAGCGCAACCCAGTTGAGCACGCTGGGATAATTGAGCGCAATGGGAGGACATTAATTTCACAGAACATCTGTTCGTGGAACCCGACTAAATATGTGGACATCCTCTCTGGCCCCCGTATGTGTGATTCAAACAAAGGTGGAAATTGAATATCTGTTTGTTGTGTCGTTTATTTTCCTACATGAATCTGATTGTCTTGTGCACAGTTTGGGGGAAAAAAAAGCCTGAACAAATGCCACAGAGTGGGGCTTTTAATAAGAAATCAGCATCTCTCTCTGTCTTATTAGTCCTTTACGTTAAGAATTGCTTCATATTTTATTATTAACAAATACATTACATAAAACATTTGAACATTTCTTTTTTATCTTTGTTTTTTGGTTCGAGTTGTTGCTGTAGTTTTCATCACTTTCCTAATTTCCTGGAAAGTTAGTCCTACTGAAAATGAATCCTATTTTATTTAATGTGTTCATTACCAGTACAGTTTGTTTGATCTTGCTCAAACGCAGCAAGTCAAATTGAGACACATATTCATCCTTCCTGCTGTTTCTCGAAAACCTCGCGTCGTCTGCGGTTAGATTTGACCTCAAGCAGCAAAAAAAAAAGGGGGGGAAATACATTGTTGTATTTATCGACTGAAAAATAAATCAGTTCAAATATTAAATAAACAAACACCAACATCAGTGTGCATTTTTCACACCCTGCTGTTCATAATCTCTTGGGGCGAGAAAAGTAATTTAATGACGATTAGCAATAACAGCCGTGGTCGAGGATGCAGAAACCTATGAAAAAACAAAAATGAAGCAGTTTTATTGCACAATCATTACAATTAGATTTATATAAAGTTATGACACAAATTAAAACCCTTATTAATGTTTTTGGATGTATCAGAATAAGAAAATGAACAGGAAGAAGGTAAAGTTGAGAGTGCAATGTTCCTCCAGTCCCACAGACAAAACGTAGAGACCAGGAAAGCATTAAATAGAAGATCAAACTGAGTAAACAGACACATTTTCTAATGCACCTCCATTTGTTATGAGACCAGATTTTGTATATCTGTGCAGAAAAGGACATCCTGCGCACCCGCCAACAGTAAACTCTCACCATTCGGTTCAGTGAAGTAACTCCTGCATGCAGCGAGACTGGACCAAGTCCTGCTGCACTTCGAATCCATCAAAACAGAAGAAAAGACTAAAAACTATTTACATGCCAGATTGCATTAGTAAATGAAACCTAGGTTTTATGTTGATTTGACGTGTTCAGTGCTGTCCCTAATGGTACCCGTCGCTACTGGTCAACATTCTGCTAACCAATCACTGTAATTGTCAGTCGTGGTGCTTTCAGGGTACCCTTGCGTTTTGGATTCTGATGACTGTCACTGATACCTGCGTAGTTAGCGTCATTTCCCTTTATCTCTTTCTTTCTCTCTCTGTCTTGCTGCTTTTCCCTGCAGCTGCAGGCTGTTATCAGCCTCTCTCCTGTTTAGCATTTGAGCAATCGGCCCTCCCTGGCATTTAAGCCTCTCTATTGAGCCATTCCCTCGCCAGGTCCTTCCTCTGTCAGACCTATTGTTGCTCCTGCTGTCCTGCTGTCATGTGGTCTAAATTCGCTTTGTGCTTCATGTCTTGCCTGGTATTGAATTACTTTTGGCTCTTTGTGGCTTTTGTTTGATCATTCTTGTTTCTTTGCACTTATTTTATGAAAATAAAGCTTTCTGTGATTCTTGCATTTGGGTCCTCCTGTACACTAATGAGAAACTCTTGACTTTCATGGCTGAAGGGTTTTGAAGTACAACATGTTTTTCTGGTTTATCGCTGATGGTTCAGCATTTCATTCTTCGCTTTTTTTTCCCTCGCTCAGTCTGGAACTCTGCGTCTCACCTCCCGGGTCAGATCCTGACGGATAGTGACTCATTCTCATCTTATCGGTGCTTGGAGTTGTTCAGCCACCTGCCTTGTGAGCGGCTCTCGCTGGGGTTTTAATCTTTGAGCCACTTTGTTATCTCTTTGGCTGCATTACGCGATGCTCAGTAATGCTTGACATCCAGAGATCCTCACCAGATCGTGTCTGGGCTGTCGGAAGAAGTTCCTCCTGGAGGACAATTTCAATTTACTCTGTATTCATGCGTGCTTTTTGCCAGAGGATGCACAGCCTTGGATGAACATCAACCTCACAGATAGGCTGTGTCAGGATTCTACAGCGACAGCCAATCTGATGGTAGATGCCGCCTTTACTTCTCCACATTCCAAACATTCAGAAGGAAGACATACATTTTTCACCAGCCTACCATTGTCTGTTTTTCTTTTGGTGCTAGATTATTGTTCTTTTTTGGACAGAATTGCTTTCAGTAGAGGTGATTCAATTACAAATGGGCACAAAAAATAGAAAAAATACAATTTTGCACTTGCAGTGTGTCCATTGAATAAGAAAGGCAATAAAGATTACACGTGAATACGTTTGTTCACGTAATAAATCATAAAAAAAAAAAAAAACGTCGCACCATGATTTTTGAACTATTTCCTATTGTTGTGGTTTTCTTTGTGGTTTCTGCCAGTAGTAAAACCTAGTTCTGACTTCTGTGTTGCAAAAAAAGTTTTTCGATTGCAGTTTTGTGAAACAAACCAATTTTGCTGCCAATTTTGTGCAAAGCCGCAACAAATAGCGTCAGCTTTTTATCAAAAAACTGCTTTCCATTAAACAACTTCATTTTCAAAATGTCAACTTGAGCAGTTAAATGGTCAATGGAAACGCAGCTTTTGCTACCTTTCCTGTCACAAAGCCATTGTTCAAAAGTCCTTGACATAATTTGTGTTTAACTGGGCTAATGCTCACTTCCAGTCAAAGCTGGGCAAGTTTGGACCTGTTGACCTTTCCTCCGGCTTGCTGGGATGATGTGAACGTCCTGAAGTATTCCTGACATTAAGTTATTGATGATGTATACATTTATTCTTAGGTCTTCTTACACAGGAGGCCCAATTGTTTTCCAAAGGTAATTCTACATGGTTCTAATGTCCTTAGCATCTACTTTTTAGACTCCTACTCTTCCAAACCACAAAAGGAATTAGACCAGAGGAAATGTAGTTATACTTATCTACCAACCCTGAACAGGAGTATCTGGTGTATTTACTTTGGGTAAACATCATTAGTTTTTTCCTCTTTTGATCTTTCCTTTGGTTTGTTATTTTGTTTGTATTTCCTTTTAAAACCTGCAAAGCGCTTTGCGTTGCCTTGTTGCTGAAAATGTGCGATATAAATAAAATGGCCTTTACATTCTCCAGTATCCATTGCTAACAAATGACAAGAAGTCTCAAAGTGACAGTGATTTCAGCTGGTTCATCCTTTGCTTCTAACTGCAGTGTAACGAACGAAGAAGTCCTGGAGCAAAGTATACATCTGCTCAGTCTGCATATTATCCTAAACTAATGGGAAAGTTGGGGGCTATTGCACTGTGGACTCAGTCTTCACACTTTGTTTCCATCTGGTCTAGTTCCTGACCAAAGGCACTCAGGCCCGAGACGATATCGCCACTGAGGCCTACGAGGAGGAGCTGGACATGGGAAGATCCGGCTCTTACCTGAACAGCAGCATCACGTCCGCCTGGAGCGAGCACAGCTTGGACCCAGAGGACATACGGGTGGCGCAGCTTTTCAAATCCTGACCAGAAATTAAACTTGATTTTCAATGCTTTAAAAAAAAAAAAAAAAAAAAAGATGTGCTTTTCATTAAGCACTGGATTTCATTCAGAAATCATTTTTGAAACCTGCATCTAATCGTATAGGCGCATCAGTGTAACAGGACATTAACGCAATTCTCATGCAGGAAGAGCTGAAGAAGCTGTACGCCCAGCTGGAGGTCCACAAAAGGAAGAAGATGCTCGCCAACAACCCTCACCTTCAAAAGAAGCGCAACTCAAAGAAAGGCCTGGGTCGCACCCTGATGAAGCGGATAACAGAGATCCCAGAGACCATGCACTTACACCGCCAGTGCAGCCGAGACGACGGCAGTGAACATGGCAGCAACCGGGGCACCCTGAGGAGAAACCAGCTGGAGGCGAGCCATCAAGGTACGTTCACAGCTACAAATCTGGATGTAGGTTAGCGGCAGGATGGAGGAAACGCAACCTGGTTTTCAATTAATGTTGTCTTTAAAGTTGATTTGAGCTTCATATCTGTCAGGAAAGAAGATCAAAAAAAATATATTCAATGCTCTTTAATTTGTTTGAGTTATGTTCAGTAATCTTCTGGAAAGGAAGATTACTGAACATACCTTAAAGTTGAGCAGTTCTGGTAGTCAGTTTACACACAGTCACCATCAGCATGAATGTCGTATTAATAAATAAACAGTTCTTACTGACGTCAACATTCAATGATTTTTATTAAGCTAGTTTTCATCTGAGTTATGTGCGTTTTTAGAGCATTAGTCGTTGTTTCATAGTTTCAACCATCGTCTTACAAAAGCTGTCGCCTTCAGATGTCAGGAAGTTGATCAGGTTCAGGAAGAAGCAAAGAACTACAAAAGCTCACTGGAGATCATTAACTGGAGGATGCTGGGATACCAGTGTTACTGTCCTGAGGGAAGCTAGAAAGAACGAAGCCCCTGCTGCAAACTTTACACGTTAAAACATAAAAGAAACGTACACCTGCCAATATGAACAAACTTTATGGATGAATGTTTTATGGCCAGAGAGCAAATTAAGCTCTCTGGAAAGTGTCGGTAGCGTCACGCTAAGAGTTTATTTTATCACAGCTTAACTGATGTTGGTGAATTGCACAAAATGGATGATATGAAGTAGAACTAACCTTCAGTTTCTTCGACATAATTTAATCAGCACCAGCAGGAACAAACACACTTGGCTTAAATTGAGACGGTTAAAGTGAAAGCTTCTGCAATATTCCTGGAAACTGTATGGACTATGATTAAAAGTCACCCATTTGGCTCAAAACCAAACATGTTAACTAACCTCTATCATTTCTGATAAGATTGGTTAAATTTCCAAAAGCTAAACTAATATATTCTGCACACTTTGAGCTATGACCTGGTGAAACTGGACACTGATAAACCCCAAATGACAGCATAAAAATCTGAGTATCACATAGTTTATGCTTTCTGTTTTGTGCACATATTACACAGATCCTTACAATGATGAGGGAAGAGGGGTTTTTGTCTGCAACACAGAAAAATAATCTATGAAGAACGATAGGTTAAAAAAGCATAGCCTGCTTAATTTGACATCAAAGAATGTGACTTTTTACGCTACTTTTCTTCAGGAAAACTTCAAGACGATTCCCTGAAGAACAAACTCACCGGTCTGACAAAGTCGCTCAGCTTTGACCATGTTTGTGAGCAGGACGCAGAAACGGCGAGCCGAACCGGCTCGGTTCCAGGAGACAAAATGACCCCCGTTGGAAGCGGCGGGGACGGCTCTCTCCTGGGTTCCCTCATCGGCCGCAGACACACCAAGAAGCAGCTGGAGCCGGCCAGCACTCTGCCGAGGCTGGAGCCGGCCGAGTCCACAGAGTCCCTCACGCTCTTCTGGAAGTCGGCCAGCGCCCACAACCTCACTCACGAGAAGAAACCCATCCACCTGCGAACCTCCATCATGCAGAAGTCCCTGAGCGTCATTACGAGCGCCAAGGAGAAGATGCCGGGACTTTCCAGCAAGACGCAAAGTGTGGAAGACGCCAGTAAGAAGGGCCAGAAGGTGCCAGAGGAGAGGACTCTGTCAGAAGTGGATGAGACGCCCGAACATTTCCCCAAAATGATCATCAGCCAATCGGTGGAGTACTCAAAGACTCCCATGAAGATGGGAATCATGAAGCAACAGGTAAACCCGTGCATGTGTGCAGGTAACTGATGCATGTTGAACTGGGCCACGTTTTGTCACAAAGCTCAGCACATTTCATTTGAACTTTCTGTGATCGTCCTCCTTTCTACCTTCCTGCTTTGTTTGGCTGTGAAAAGGCTAAATGAATTTAGCTTTAGTTCATGATCTCTTCAAGGTAACAGTTGTGTGATTGAATATTACCTTAATATTCAAGTCAAATCATTTTTTTCTTTGTATGCTGCCACATTACAAGGGGAAAATAATTTAAATATTTCATATGAAGAGGTAGTCATCGAGTGCAGAGAAAGTATTAAGCAACAAGGAAATATTAGGGTTTTTTTAACAGCTACTTTTATCAATGCATTCTTTCACAATCGCCCCCTTGTGGACATTCATGATCTTGATGTGGTCCAGAATAAAAATTAGTTTGACGTCTTTGAAAGATTTATTTATTTATTTTTTTTATTTTTTATTTATTTATTTATTTGGCCCCCAAGTCCTTTTGACTTGATGATTTTGGCCCATGTGACGAAAAGTTTGTACATTCCTGTTTTAGAGCCTCTGAGATTTTCCTGACAGCTACATGGGGACGACTCAAAGGGTATCACATCCGAAAGACGCGGGTTTGATTCCAGTGTCTTCCTCATACGTTGCACTCTAAGCAAGGCACTTAATCCTCAGTTCCCTTGACTTGTGTATTAGTATATAAATGTGTGTGATTTTGGGTGTAATTGGATAAATGTGGCTCTATAAAGTGCTTTGAATGGTCAGTATTACTTCAGAAGCACTTTAGTCAAGTCATTTTAATCCTGCAGCACATTTCAGAAACAAGACAGTTTAAAGTGTGTTACGTAATAAAAATAGTGACAAGTTGTGAAACAGGTAATAAACATTATATTCTGTCAAAATGATCAAAATCATCAATACACCAATCCCCAAACTGAACTCGAGCTCTGAGCTCCACAGTTTAAGAAACCGATCTCACCGTTTCCTCATCTGTGATGGTTTGTCTTTCAGGTGAGCGGCAGCCAGCCGTCCATTTGCTCTGAGACAGGAAGGAGTCTGTACGACGTGTCTGAGGTTTGTCCCTGGGAGCTGGATGAGGCCCAGACTCCTTCCGAGGCAAAGACCCAGAAGCACGTGTCCATCGCTCCGGTCGAACCCGCCGCGGGCCGCAGAGGCAGCAGCAGCAGTTCGGGGACGGCTAAAGTCAGTCGGTCTCAGCAGAGACAGAAACCCGGGCAGTCTCCGTCCAACAGACGGCGCTCCAAGGATAAAGGAGGAGAAAGAGAGGACGGAAGGGAAGCGAGGAAGTCCCGGGCGCCCAAATCGCCTCTTCCTCTCAAGCCGGACATGAGCCCCTGGGAGTTCAACGAACAGCCCATGGTGGGAGGAGATTCGGACTCTATCTCTCCGGACAGGATCAGGAGGAAGAAAAGTGTCACCCCAACTGACGGGAAACCCAAAGGGCTCCATTCGGACCACTCCAAGTCCACAGGGAGCCTCCTCCAGCCCCCGTCTCTTATGGTAGAAATTTCCCCATGGGATTACGGAGGGCCACCTTCCCCCAAGCAGGAGAAGACCTGCAACAGTCCCACCACACACAAGAAGAAACGGAAGGGCTCCTCCTCGTCGAACCACAAATCCGACAAGGACCGAGCGAGGGAGAAGAGCAGGGAGAGGCGGAGCTCGTCCAGCAAGCCGCCGTCGGAGAGGAGACGGGTCAGCCAGTCGTCGGAGGGCGGGGGGCCGATGGAGCGGCGGAGGAGCTCGACCAGAGACGCCGAGGTTTTCTCCCGTGACGCCGAGCACGCGCACGCGCACGGCAGCCTGGCTCAGACTAAAAAATCCCCCGAAAAGAAGAAGGAGAAGTCTTTGCGCAGTAGTTACAAACCCGCAGTTCTAAGTGGCGCAAAAATGGTTGACGTTTGCCCCTGGGACTTCCCAGAGAAGGAGTCGGGGGAGAGGGCATGATGACTGCTGGCACGACTTGATCTTTTTGTACTCGCTGACTGAGAGCTCGCAGGACAAAAGGGATGCTAAAAATATCCCAGTGTGTTTGGTAAAAGGTTTTTCTTTTCCCCCCTTCATGTTGGCTTAGTGAAGAGGGTCATGGGAACCCTTTCCAGCTCTGAATGCAACCGTCTCGCTTTCAAGAGGCCATTTGTTTTCTCTGCACACCTGCTTGCACATCTGTGAGAGTTTGTATGTTTTATCACCTTTAAATACACCTTGAAGAGTTTGTAAATGATTCACGCCTGCGCTGGCCAGCCCAGCAGACGAAGCCGCCTGTGAGTTCTCTGCATGTTGAAGACGCACGAGGAACAAAATGACAAACTTCGGAAGAACCGAGAGCGTGGGCTCAGATGCGCTGAGACGCAGGAGAAAAGCAGCTTGTGTTTGGGCTGAATGCATAGTTCATGTCATGAAGACGATGTTGTTGGATCAACCAATCGTGGGAATAACAAAGGTTTGCAGCAGAGCTAAATGAGGAAAGCTGTGTCTTTTGGCAAAGGTTCTCCATTGACAGTGCCTTGCAAAAGTAGTCATATCCCTTAAAACCTTTTCACCATTTTTCATGTTATTACCTCAAACTGATGCGTTTGCATTAACCTTTCTATTGTCAGTGTGCTTGTGCGTCTTTAAAAAGTCTTAAATTCAGGTCTTAAATTAAATTAAGGGCTTAAAATGCCTTAAATTCATTTCAAAAGTAAGTTGGTCTTAAATATATTAGTCTCTGCTTTTTTTCTAGACTTTTCTGTCAGGCAAACGTTCAAGTCACACTCAAGACATTTTCATTGCCCTCTGTGACTCTAGATAGTTGAGGCTATACCGCTAACTAGCGGCTAACGTAACTCTTGCTAGCTAGCAAGCCTACTTGTATTTATCATGGAAAAGTGCAAATTTATTGGTTGTTGGCTGAACAGAGTTGAAACATTTCTGTGGAGATACGGGTCTTAAATCCTGTTCTAAATAGCCTTAAGTTGTTGAAACCATCTGACACCGAGGTTCATTCTGATAAACCTAAATGAAAGACTGTCAACTTTTGCCCAGAAATCAGCCGATTTCTATCTAGAGTAAGCACTCGATACAAATAGGCTGAATATGTAGCGAAATATATAGAATAAATAAAAAGCTGTCAGTATTTCAACCATCCATTTCCCTTCCACGCTAAAAACACGTCTCACTCTGTCAGGCGGTGCTGCGAAGGCTTTGGCGCGTCTGCAACTCCACGCCGACCGTCTGCAGGTGCAACCACTCAATAAAGAGAGATTGTGACGAGACGCCTTCTGCAGTTTGTCCTCAGCGGTGAGCGTGAATATCCCACCAGCCTCGAGTTCGAACACGTAGAATCCAGATAAGTTCATGACGACATCTGAAAACGATCAAAGGGGAATGATTACTTTTGCAAAGCTCGGTGTGTTATTATTTTTAATTTTATGTATTTATTTATTTATGTTTACAAAAACCATCGCATGTGGTAAAACTATCCAGCATCAAATAACTAAATGTCTACTGGTGAACTTGTTCTCAAATATGACAGTGGGAGTTTCGATGTTGTTGCGTCCGGTATTTGTCCACTTGCAAAGCACTCGACGCTTTTTGAAATGGCGTGCGCTGCTGCGTCAGAGTCCGCATTTCATACGGCATGCCGTTTACCGTTGAGCAGTGCTGAGGTTGGTTATTTATTTGGTGTTTACTCTACTCTCCTGGCTGGGGTCTCATGTTTTTATACGGATAAGGAGACGCTCTGTCATTGGCTGTAGTTTCCTTGTTTGTTTCGGGGGGGGTTTTTTTCTACACGTGCAGTGAAAAACGAAAGGACCAAATCTGAATCTGCCTATCGCAGATGTTGTGAATAATACATCTCATCCCCTCCTTGGCCCATTTCCTCTGCCTGGATGCACCTCTCTTCAAAACTGCGCACATATTCAGTCGCTAAGACTGAATGTCTCTAACAGAGAGAGTAATTAATCATTTTGGCATCGTCTCCAACGTAAACAACAACAGTCAGCCTGTCCGTCCTGCCATCAGCCACCCACCACTGACACCCCATGTGTCAAACATGGCACTCAGCTCAGCTTCAGGACGGTTGTGTGTGCATGACAGCGAGAATATGACCCCATAAGTTCCCCGCAAGCATAAAATAATCATTGCATATCTTATAAAATACTTAGGACACTTTCAAGCACATTTATTTCAATTTTAGCTGTATTTATCAAGCACTTTGATGTATCATGAATGGCTTCATAGTCAGAGGCCTTGTTTTTGTAACGGAATGCCATCGTTTGCCCACTACACGTTGTTCAATGCTTGCTTATGCAGTGTGTTGTCGCTCCAGCAGCTTAAAAAACTGGTTGTGCCATCCACATGCGGATACTTGTACAGTGTATTCTTATTGTGTTGCATGTAAATAAAGTAAATAATGTTCTCAATTTCAAATTAAACATTTCTAGAAAAGCCAACTTGCAGCCACTTCCGGTTCTTTGCAGGACTGCAACAGTGAAACATCTGCAGTTCGCCGTCGTTTGGATGCGACTTCCTCCCTCACAAACCCAAAACTAAAACGACCATCGCTCGCTACAGGGTTGGTGCAAAACTACAATTTCTGGTGTTTGTCCATGCTCAAACTGCTTCTGCAAGCAAAATTGTTTCACATAAATTCCAATAAATCTACTAAATTGGAATTGTCATTGCAACACTGCCACCGCGTGGCGGAACAGGTTTATTGCACGTTGTTTACTCTCCAGTTCCCTCTTGCCAAAACTGCAAGTCCTTTGAATGCTCATCTTTATAATGTAAGTTAAAAATCGGAAATGTCACCATTTGCTTAAAGGGACAGAACTGTACTGTAAACATGATGGCGCGCTTCGCCAAAGATAAATGTGGTTATCACACTGATTTACCAGGTTCTTTTTTAACGCCTTGGTTATGAAGTAAAAGTGGTGTTTGCACATTTAAAACAAACAAAAAAAAAAGTATTTAAATTTTTTAAAAAAGTAAAAAAAAAAAAAAAAAAAAAAGAAAAACTCATTTATTTTTAGGTGCAAAAAGTGATAGGCCTTTGTTTCAAGCAGCAAGACAGAGTAGCAGAAAAAGCAGCAAAATCTTTTACTGCCCTTGACGCGAGAGGCGGCCATATTGAAACGTGAAGTCCGCCTTGTAAGTTGGAGCGTTCCAGTTGATTTTTCTGACTTGCAAGGCAGAATTTCCCAGTTCCGAGTGCAAGTGGAACTGGGAAACTCGGCATGCAGGGCGAGGTGGAGCTGGACAAAGAATCTGAGCTAATTAAAAGCTAAAGAGGAAGAGCTGGGGCTAAATGCAACTGATTAGTTAACACAGGGGCACAAAATAAGGATTTAAAGATGCCGTAAATCTAACGGGACAAAAAAATATTACAAATTGCAACCGCCAATTGAAGCCAAAAGAAGGAGAAATATATGAATAAAGTGAACATAAGTAAAAACCCAGCAAATTACCAGAGTAGTGGCAGAGCAGAAAAACGAAACCCAAACACCAGAGGCTCGTGACAGTGTTCGTTTTTAAAAGGATTGTTAACACAGACATGTCATGTCCGCCACGCTCCGGCCTGAAGCAGTTATGGTGAAAAGTGCCGACTTGACATTTTGTCACAGTCACTGTTTCTCTGTGCATGCGGGGTAAGTCACAGAGAGCGCTGAACACGAGCACACTAACGGGGGAATGAAACGTGTGCAAAGATAACAGGAAGGAAAAGACAATTGAAGAGTTTGAGGGAGATTCCCCAAGGCCTGGACTGTGATCCAGGACAGGAGCTGCAGCTGCTTCATTCCTCGCAGGAAACCAGCCCTGAACAAGACAACAACACCCTGCTGCACCTGGACGCACAGAGCTCCTGTCAGAGTGAAGGACAGGATGACATCAGTCACTATGGACAGCTTCCAGGAATGAGGCCTTCCTCACCTTGTGGAGAGACCCACTATTAGATTAAAGAGGGCTGCAAAAATGTCTCCCTCTAGTGGTAGGATGCTGTTTTAATGGTTAGAAGAAAAAAAAAAAAAGAGACTGCAAAAACAGAGGGGGGTGGAGTTGTTCAGAAAATTACTTCAGTAAAAGTGAAAAGGAATTTTGAGTGCTGCTCCTGCTCTGATTTCGTTTGTGGGAACGACATGAACAGAGAAAATATAAAATTATGTGAACGCACTGGTACGCTAGTAAGATTAAAAATATATATATAAATAGTAACGAGGCGCCTTTAATAAAAAGTAGTTTGTGTAACTGCCTCTCCGATATACACAAAAAGGGACAGCGATGAAAATGAAGAAAAATGAAACGGAGAAACTAATTCAAACTTTGCTGTGTTATATAATCAGTTGTCTAATGACAGGACGTGTCATCAGATCTCCAGTATGTCCAGTTTCCTTAAATCTCCGTCTTATTCATATTCAATTTATTCATACGGCACATTTAGCAACAAGTTCAAAGAGCTTTACATCGCGAAAACAACAACAAAAAAAACAATCAAATGTCATAAGAACAACATCACATCAAGTTAAGCACCATAATCAAAACCATCACAACACATGATGGTCCACATTCATCATGGTCCAAAAGAAATTCAGCCTTGCAGATTTAACACAGTCTGCATGTTTTAAAGAGCCGATCCAAAAGATTATTTGACCTCTTGTGTGATTGTTTGACCTTCTTCTGCAGAAGCCTGTTAATCACCCACAGATTGAATCCAGGTGTGTGGCGGAAGGGAAACACCTAAAACATGCAGGCCATGGGGCCCCGAGGACCGGACTCCAAACATCAGCATCACAACAAACCAGGCAACTTAAAAGCTCACAGGAGTTGATTGTCTGCAGCTCCATCAATTCCCCTTCTTGCTGCTGGAGCCTCGTTGCTTTTCCAATGTTTCATTCATATTGACTCAGATGTCCAAGAACTAGAAAAGAAAAAAAAAAACTAGAATTTTCTCCTCTATTGTTAGAATATTGAGTGTTGTGACTTTAACGTAGCTCCATAGAGGTGACGCCATCCTTGAGCCAGCCGGCTCCCCCCGCCCCCATCCGGCCCGGCCCGGCCCGGTCCGGTCCGGTCCTGCCCATCCCATCACATCCCGACTGCAGCTCAACGCCACGCGTGACACATCACACGGCACACAGCAGCGACACATCGGGACGCAAAGCAGCCAGTTTCCACCCAAAGCGCCCGAGCCGCTTCACAGCAGGGATCCGTGCGCGCAACATGGGCAACGTGCAGGTAGTAATTAGATTTTATTTATTTATTTATTTATTTAT
>VMRN01000048.1:159392-175444 GCA_010277015.1 Poeciliopsis turrubarensis
AGACTCAGTGGAAACGGCATGAAACGCAAGTGGCGCAGTAAACAGGGAGTGTGCATCAGGGAATTTCAGATCAATGAGGAAGAGGAGAGCAGAGGGAGAGGCTGCTGCTGCTGCTGCTGCAGCTGCAGCCTCTGCTGCTGCTGCTGCTGTTGGCCCATGACTCAGCACAGGCAGCAGCACCCTGCTCTCGCGCGAGAGACTACTTCCTGGATGCAACACCATAACAAATCCTCTGCAGCGTCTCCTTTTAACTGTAGTCACTTTGTGGTTCTACTTTGCAAATAATTATTTCAGTAATCTGTCTGTTTTCTCCCCTCAGCCCACCGTAGTCCCATTTGAGGACTTTGACGTCACGGCTGACATCAAAGACATTAGAAAAGCATGTAAAGGTTTAGGTGAGTGCACGAAAACCAAAACAAACAAAATCTTTAGGAACATTGTTAGAAAAGCCTTTTAAAACTGGAGCTACCTGAAGGGGCGGCGCTAAAAGCAACTTTTTATTTGTTGCTTCATATCATGTTGTGTTGCCATGACTCTTTCATGTATGTTTGAGACATCCATTCATCTCCCCTGGATGCAGAGGACGAGTGGCGGAACCAAGCGTTGCCTTCCCCACTCGGCTCCTTCAGACTAGCCGGCAGCAATTAGCAAACACCTGGTGGAAACGAGCATCTGCTGAGCTCGTTGTAGGAGCTACTTCTCAGTGAAACGCTGGTTAAAAACCACGTAAACGGCTTAACAGAGGAACGTTGCTGTGACGACTTCCTGAAGGTGGAGCATCAGACGGAGCAGGAGCTTCTTAAAGAGACAGAGACCTGAAGTCACATTTGATATTCACAATGTTTTTTTTTTGTTGTTTTTTTTAATGACAACACAATTTCTTGTTTGTGCTACAAAATAGCACGTTGTGCATGGAAATTCCACAACACCGCCCCTTTAAAAAAGAGCCTAAAGTGAGTTTAGTTGCGTGGGAGACGCTCCAGTTTCCAAATTCTGTGTTGCTTCATGTTTTCCAGGCACAGATGAGGAAGCGATCATCCAGATCCTGGCCAACCGCTCTGCAGCTCAGCGTCTGGAGATCAAACAGGCCTACTTTGAAAAGTATGACGACGTGAGTGCCCCGCCCTCCTCTGTTCTCTGCTCTGTGTGTCTGTGTGTGTGTGTGCGTGTGCGTGTGTGTGTCTGTGTGTTTGCCCTCTGATGCAAACCCAGCTGAGCTGTGTTGTCTGTCAGGAGCTGGAGGAGGTGCTGAAGAAGGAGCTCACCGGTAGCTTTGAAAACGCCGTCGTGGCCATGTTGGACGCGCCGCAGGTGTTCTTCGCCAAGGAGCTCAGGAAGGCGATGAAGGGGGCGGGAACAGACGAGGCTGTCCTGGTGGAGATCCTGTGCACAGCTACGAACCAGGTGGGCAGCGAGTTGGGTTGGTGGTGTCGAATAAAATGAGGAGTTCTTTTGTCCTTTTTTTAAAAAAAACCAAAACTGTAGAACTGAGATTCGGTGTGTTTTCACCGTGTGTTGGTGTCGACTTTCACTCGTCTTCGTTTGTCCCACAGGACATCATGAGCTACAAGGAGGCATACGTCCAGGGTAGGTTTTCAATATACCCTGAAAAAATGCGGCCAGGAAGAACCGTATCACGTTTCGTCGGGTTACAATTGCTACAAAGCAAATAAATCAATAAATAAATTCTGCTGGAAGGCGAACTTCTGCCCAAGTCTTTTGGCGGCGTGCGTTTGGTTTTCTGAGTGTTTGTCGTCTCCTTTCAGTGAACGAGCGTGACCTGGAGGCGGACATAGAGGGCGATACCAGCGGCGACGTCAGGAACCTGCTGATCTCACTGCTGCAGGTACAAAAAGCGGCCATTGTTGGGGTTTCGGCTCTCGAACGAAAGCGCTCCCTCCGGCCCCGCCGCCTGAGTCCGGAAGGAGAGTCCAGACGGGAGAAGAACGCTGCTTGTGTTCTCTCTCCCTCGGATTGTTTCTCAGAGTCGTTGTCGGTGCCTCGGCTCGCCCACTGCCACATTCGTCACATAGCTTGGCACGCTTGGACCCCTCGGACTCGGCTTCCTCTCTTTTTCCTTCCTTCCCCCGGGTAAATAAGAAGGGGAAGAAAAAGGACAAACAGAGAGAGTGACTCATGTTTTACAGCAGAGCCATTAGGGGGAACTTCAGTTGGCCTTCAACTGTTTCCTATTTGTGAGCTCCAGATGACTGCTGCCCCATTAAACGCCTGGTGTTGTTTTTGTCGTCCACTCTCTGTGACGCTCTCTCTCTATTTTTCTCTCTCTCTTTCTCTCTCCACCCGTCTTTCTGATCCTCTTCCCTCTCTTTGCTTCCTTCGCAGGCGAGCAGAGACGAGGGCTACGAGGTGGACGAGGATTTGGCCGAACAGGACGCCGTGTCTCTGTTTGAGGTGTCCAGGACAGGCTTTTCTTTACGATACATTCAGCTCAAGAGAAACGCAATAGTGAAGTGAAAAGAAATGTCTCACAGTTTCAAAAGTTCCTTTCAAACACAGAATCAGGAAAGCAAAAGACATTCATTCAGATTCAGGCCCCCCCGCTACCCTAATGCACCTGAATGCAATCCGGTTCCACCAACTGCTTCCAGAAGTCATCGACTCAGTCGGTGTCGGTGTAATTCGATCTCAGAGTAAACACAGACATGCTGGAAGGTTCGTATGATGATATAAAAGTGAACAAGCAGTATCGAGTGACGAGGAACGCAGCAAGTAGAAATTTGCGGAGATGCTTGAAGCAGGTTTAGGTTATTGAAAAGGTAGAGGCTCGTCATCTGATCCCGCAAAGCTTTAAGTGTCTTGCAAGGAGAAATGGGCAGAAAATCTGAGACCTTGGATCATCAAAGCCGCACCGCAAAAAAACCCCCCGCAAAATGTCGCCATGTATTTTTGGCCTGGTTTCAAGTTCAAATATTTTGGTGTACGAGAAATGGGAGAAAAATAACCTCAATGTAAGTTTTCAGCAAGAAATGGCTACTTGATTTAGTTCCTTAATGCCGATGAAAAATTATGAGTCCCACTGACAGATTATTTAACTGTCTTGGCGCGATTAGGGTTAGGGTTAGCCCTAACCCTAACCCTACCTCACTGGAAAAAATCTCCCAATGGAAATGGGAGGTTTTTAATCAGCATCAAGGAATTGGCTTCAAACAATAATGTGTTGAAATGCTGCCTGTAGGGTAATTTTGTCTTATTTCAAGTATTTGCACTAGAAACTAGATCGAATATACTTACTTTTAAAAGATTTGATCATTTTCCTTTTTTTGACATAAACTCATCCCCTCTTCCTTTGTCATCAAAGAACTTACAACCAAACTCCTAAAACTGTAATGTCTTCATTTCTCTAACACCTGGCCGAAATATCAACTGTCTTCTCAACCGTTTAGTGAGCAAACAACAGTCCGAGAGAGAGACATCTAATACAACTGCAAACACTCGTATATGTTGGCGTATTGTTTTCGTTTTGTGTACACAACAGGCAGGTGAGGGCAGGTTTGGTACGGACGAGTCGACCTTCACCTACATCCTGACACACAGGAACTACATGCAGCTTCAGGCCACCTTTAAGGCCTACGAGTCCGTACGTACCGCGCCGTGGCGAACCTCCTCCAAAATGAATCCCTTCGCTTCCTTTCGTTAACTTCACTCACGTTTATGCCGCCTTGTTCGCATGCAGCTTTCGGGGACAGACATCTTGGACACGATTGACGCCGAGGCGACGGGAACCCTCAAGGATTGCTACGTTACTCTTGGTGAGCAGAAACCGTTTACCGCTTTGTTGATTTACGACTGACGCCCGCTGATTTCGTGTTTGTGTTTGGATTGACAGTGAGGTGCGCTAAGAACCCGCAGCTGTATTTTGCTCGCCGCCTTAATGCTGCAATGAAGGGACTCGGCACCGATGAAGACACGCTCATACGCATCATCGTAGGCCGCTCCGAGGTAAAGTGTGTGTGTGCACAGTCTGGGAAGTTATTATAGACTTATCAGGGAATTAAAGGTATTATTGCGACGCGTCACGTCTTGCAAGAGTGCAGTGCTATAAATGTTTACCGCCTGTCTGTACAGAACGTTAATCATACATACTTAGGGTTGGGAATTTCTACTTATTAAATGTTTGATTCTTTGATCGGTATCTCAGTACTTCAGCTTCCATTTCTTGGACAGCTACTTTTTAGTTGAGTAAAAATATGTCAAAGTAGAACCGGAGTATAACTTTTGGCTACTCTAACCATCTCTCTAGCAAAAGACAATAACTTTTTACACCGACTTGAAGAATTTTCCATTCATTTCATGGTACATTTATGTATTTTGAGTCATTGACGATGAATCAAGCAATAGAAAAATAAATATTACAGAATATAAATGCCATGGATGCGCCACTGTCCTTGTTTCCAACCCTCAGATCGACCTGGAAACGGTGAAAGACATGTACCTGGAGAAGTACGACGTCACCCTGAAAGACGCCCTGGACTCGGAGTGTGGAGGCGACTTTAAGCGTCTGCTCATTGAGATCTTGCACTGAATCACACACTTACATTCACGTCCGCTCCTCACTCGGCCTTATTCCGCTGTGACGAAACGGGATGCCACTACACGCTCTGTTTTCTATCACTCTTCACTCTCTACTCTAGCCTTTCTCCGTCTCGGAGAGTTCACTTTACAGCACGGACAAAAAAAAAAAAAAAACCCAACTCGACGTAATCCAGTTCAGTGTTTCGACGTGTGGTAATTTTTTACAGGTTTTGTTAACACCTTAGAGACTTTTCAGAAAATCGTCTTAACTCGTCGTCCAGTTACTCAACAACACGACAGAACCGCGGAACTAACGGCGTCACGTTCATGCATCTTAAAACTGTCGTTTTCCCACTTTCAACTGCGATCGTCAAGGGTCTAACAGAATAACGCGCATTTGTCTCTCATCGATTCTTCACGTCACCGTTTGCCTGAAGGACGACCTTCACAAGATCGGAAGCGATGCGAGCTACTTTCCGCTGCAACACAGAAGTGCCCGATTATCATGTCGAGTCTTTAAGAGCCGAAGACATTTGAGCTTTTTCTTAGAACTTAAAATATCGGCACGTCTTCATGAAAGGCCCGGTTGTTTAAGGGATTCGCCACAGGCTTTTTTGGTCGCATATTTCAAAAGACAAGCGAGTCGTGCAAGTCCTCCAAGTCGTTTTTAAAAGCTCACATGTTGCCTTGTTCTTAGATTTCTAGACACTCTTAAACTATTTTTTTTTTTTTGGGGGGGGTGCATTGAGTATTTAAAATTCACTGCTTCAAAAATAGCCATAGTTGACTGAGACGACGCTGATAACTTTTGATGTTTTAAAGTAGTCCCTCTGAGACTGAGCTCTGAGTAGAGTAGTACGAACACACTGAGGCGTAATTGAAATATTGCACATTACAATATAACTGACGTAACTGTATACATGTAACAAAATGTAACTGGTGTCTGTTAGTGTTTGTACAATATTGGTATGTAATAGATATTAATAAATTTTAACCACCTGAACTGATTTCGTGTTTCCTGTAGAGGGCAGTGTTGAACCATTTCCATAATGGGGAGGAGGGGAGAAAAACCCAATGACACAAATCATCATGTAAAGCAAATATTTTCAGCCACACAACATAAAATGAAACAGGGTGATATTGTTGTTTTGAAGATGATGTTAGTTGCTTCCATTGAAAAATGGAAACCTTGCACAGAGGTTTCTGTCAACAAGTTTGACCCCAGTCACCTTTTGATTCATGCCAGAGTAGAAAATCCTGTGTGACGTCGCC
Organism: Poeciliopsis turrubarensis; assembly: GCA_010277015.1. NCBI lineage: Eukaryota > Metazoa > Chordata > Actinopteri > Cyprinodontiformes > Poeciliidae > Poeciliopsis > Poeciliopsis turrubarensis. The sequence goes on from VMRN01000048.1 coordinate 165,198, forward strand.
GGCTGGGTTAAAACTGGACAGTGAAGAAAGTAAATTAAAGTGTGAAATGATTCCAGATGCGCCGCTGTCACACAAACAGCCAGCGTCTCTCCCGCTGCCTCCACATTTTCTTCTCCGAACCTCTCATGGTTCATTTCAGCAGCTTCAGAGATCAGTGTGCACCTGTTTTTCTGTACTTTTCCGTATATATGCTTCCAGTCTGTGCACCATATGTGGCCTCACCAACTCTGGCTGGCCATTTATTTGCCTGGCTGAGACGCGTTGGCCCCACCACATGTGGCTGCAGATAAATAGAGAGGTTCAGGATGTGTAGACACCAGTCTGGTGTGGGATTCTTTGTGTGTGTGTCTTTTTTTTTTTTTTTTTTTTTTTTTTTAAAGGGAATTAACACTTTTCTGTTCTTTATGTCTTAAAAAAAAAAAGGGCTTTCGAGGATGAATCCAAAACGTTTACCTCGTTTGTAGCTTCGTTTCCATTTACCATAATTGTCCAACTTAAACATTTCGATGATAAATTCACTTAACGGAATCACGCCGTTGTTTTTTTGATAGTTTTGACGCTGTGATGTTTTTCTTTGACCGTTTCGAATTTGGTTTATCTGCCCCAATTATGTCTGTCAATGTCTGCGCCATGAAGCTCGGTAACATTTAGCAAGCGCTCTTTTAAACAGGGACATCCTCAAAACCTTTGCCTAAAAGAGTAGAAGCGAAGTCTGCGAGTCTCTGTCCTCCCTGCCTGCGTGGATCACGCAGGCGGGCTTTGCTTTCATTTCATCGCTACTCAGTGTAATTTGTGTTTTTAATTTTTCCACCGGCTATAAAAGCCCACACACGATCCGAACAGTTTGGATCCACTTTAAAAAAAGCATTCAAAAGTACTGAAAATCATCAACTTTTTTTTTTTTTTTTTTGTCTTATTGTTATTTTTAGGAGCAAATAGGAGGCGGGTCCTTGTGTCCTCTTTGGTCAGCAGGAGTTTTCCTGTGAAAACTCTTTTGTGGCTTTCTAACTTTTGCCAGTGTCTCTTTATTGTTGAGTCGTAAGAATTGATCTGAACCCACTACAATCTGCTCGTAGTAGATTGAACTCCTGGATGACGCTCTGATGCATTTTTTTTTTTTTAATTTTTTTTTATTTTGTTAGCTCTGATACCAAGGTTCCCTGCTGTTCCACGTTTTCTCCATCTGTAGATAAAGACTCTCCCTGTGGTTCACCGGAGTCCTAAAGCCCGAGGAACGGCAGATTCATGCCGGCGTCTTCGTTTTCAATCTTGTTCTTGTGTTTGTTTGGATCCGGGTCGTGGTGCGTTACCTTCTACGATGTCAGAGCCTAATGCATGTTATTTCTTAGATCTAAAGATCTGGCAGTAATTAGTAAAAAAATAAAAAATAAAATATATTTTAAAAAATCAAGTATCGTTTAAGATTTAACAAAAGGGGATTTAAATTAAATTTCATATTGGGATTTGGTTTGTTTTGCCTTTTTTTTTTTTCTTCCCCCGCTTCATAAAGTCCATCGTTCGAAATCTGCATCATGGAAATCTGTGCGGGAACGTCAACTGAAGTAGCCAAGCTGCAAAGCACTGCGTTTGCAACATCTGCTGTTTTATTGCACAGCTCATGGTAAAGTAGCTCCCAGTCCTTCAGTAATAGGACAGTTGCACGAACTTAAACGTTGCACGAACCAACACCTCGGGCTCTGAAATGCTGTCTGCCTTGCATTTCCACCCCGCTTCATAAATCACGCAGCGCCGTAATTAGGCTCGACAGCAAATCTGATAAATATTTTTATTGCGTTGACAGAGAAACCTCAAATATACACGTCATTGTCAGTCTTAAATAGGCTGCTTGTTGTTTTTTTTTTGTTTGTTTTTTTTTTTTAAACATGGCCTCAGTCTTTCTTTCTATTCATATTTAAGCCAAACTCTGCATGCTTGGTACAGTCTTGTTGCACTAGCGGCAACAAGACTGGCATCTGATGTGAAACACATGCCCTTAAAACGAAGAGAAACCAGTTAAACAACTGGAGTCATCTGAAGGCCCTTCGGCACAACGGAGTAGGGTCTCTGAATGACTTAAATATACAAAAACAAGTAAAAACATGCAAGCTGGAGACAATTTAGAACAGAAAGCTGAAGCTTGAAAGACTGTCTGGTGGGAATAAGTGAACAATAACTATGTACAAATAAACCACTGGTTTTCCATTCTATAAAAGATCCATCCTGTTTCATTAAATATCCTGTAGTTCATGTAAACAGATTTAAAAAAAAAAAAAAAAAAAAAAAGTAAAATTATAGCTGAATACATCATCAAGCAGCTCGTAGGGGGAAAAAAAGGAGGAGAAATGTTACTTCTTTGTTTTGCCGTCAGTATAGGCGATATTTACAAGATATTTTCCAGATGACAAAAAACCTCTGGGAGCGTCTGAAGGCGGCTACTGCTGGGCAGCGGCAGAATGAAACGGTCCGGAGGAAACAGCTGCGCTTTCGCTGCGTCTTTTGAACTTGAGCGGGACAATGAAGCCTGACCTGGCGCTGGGGGCGGCGCAGTGCGGCGCTCGCCGCTGATGAAGCGCAGACGCGCCGTTTCGATGATTTATGGTTCCAACCGCATGCTTCGGCGTGAGCCGCGTCCAGTTTAAAAGACCTGGACGTTGCCGGATCAGTACTTGCGAGGCCGCGGGCCGCTATGTTTGTTGCTTGGCGGCTTTAAAGCCGGTAGACCAGCTTCGAAACTGCTGCAGACGCGTGTAAAATGAAATCGATATGAACAGTGGAAGTCGCAGGAAGTTCACTTTGAAGCTGGTTTCTGTAACTCGTAAAAGTATTTTCACCTTCCCAAAATGACGGCAAGTCATTTTTTTTTTTTTTTTTTGCCAAGAGGTGATTTAAGCAAAAGAAGAAAAAGACTCAGTCCATTATTTTAGGAAGGTAAAAATATGTTTTTGGGGGCGTTTTTCTTTTTTTTTTTTTTTTTTTTTTTTTTACACATATTTGTTAAAATGATTATTTTTGACGCGACAGTATAACCTGTCGCGTCAAAGGCAGATGAGCTGTGAGGAGCTCAAGTTCCTCCAGTCTGAATTTACGCGCCGCTCCGGTCAAAAACGACCAATCAGAGCCAGGAGGAGCATCGCGCCTGTGATCGACAGCGACATCCTGGTTGAGCTCAAGCTCTGAGAAGCTTACCTGTTCTCCCTTTGCATCCTTAGATCCTCTCCAGGTTCTGCTTGATTACAGCTAATTGATAGGCAATAAATGGTAGGAGTTAAACAATGAAGCCAATTCCACTTTACCAAACCACTCTAGATGACCTCCTGCTAATAGATGTAGTTATTTGAGTCACATAATTATTATTATTATTATTTTTTTGTTCTTAGAGTACTAGATTACGATTACAATATAGGAAAATAATGAAACATCCCGACTGGATGTGGACTGAGGCATTGCTAGTATAAAACCTCCCAGACCAAAAGACGGGATTCACACCAAAAAAGCGACAAATGAAACATCTAATATTTCAAGGAGGCTATTGTGTTGACCGAAATGGGCATTCGACACAATGCCCATTGGTAAAACACCAAGTTTCACCAAGTTTTGTTTGCCTAGTTTCTAGTGCGAATATCTTGGTACATTTGAAATAAGACAAAAATCAACTTACCAGTAACTTTTCAGCAAGATATAGGAGCTTGTTTTGAGTCAGTAATGAAAAGGTGCTGGAAGATTATTTCACATGCAACATGGGGAAAATGTCTTATGTGACGTAATCGGCCAGCATTTATTAAAATCAACATTAGGAAACGACTGCCATGAAACAAGCGTCTTGCTGCAAAGTTGCTTGTAAGTTGGTTTTGTCTTCTTTAAAATATTTTCTGTTTTTGTGGTGTGGCAACTTTGCCGTTTAACTCAGAGGTATCGGTGCAAATGTTAGGTGTTTCAGTGAGAGTACGAACGTCTGCGGCCTTATTGTTAAACTCAAATCGGAAGAATCACTATGGGAAGGTTTTGCCCTTTCAGGCTGTTTGTTATCATGCTGCCACCCAAACCGCTGACACCCCACTCCCTGCTTGGTGACTGATTTGATTGACTCGTCCACGCACGCAGTCTAGGATGAAGAAGACGGCGGTGCCATTGTAAACCTGAAAGGACGCTCGTAGACTCAAGCTGGCCCACTGGCACCCCTCAAGCATCTGACCCGCCACCTGCTGGGCTATGGGTGCGGGCCGCAGACCCTCTGCTTCGCGGCCCCCTTCGGAGTCACTTCGCCTCAGCAGAGTCACCTTGACCAAGTTGCAGGAGTGAATGAGTTTGAGGTCCAGCGCCACACTGACCGTGCCGCTCTCCCTGAAGACAAAGTCCTTCCTCTGATTTGGAGACCCGTTCCCCAACAGCCCCATTTGCGGCACCTGGGGGCTGGTCTGGTGGAAGAACAGAGGCTTGTTCCGTATCGCTCCAGATGGAAGGCCGGTGTTGGCCACAGAAGCAGTCAAAGAGGACGAGATGGCAGCAGGGACCCAAAACAGACTGAGAAGACTGATGCCGGACTCATCGCCAAAGAAGCGCACGTTGCACTGAGCGGGAGAGAGGATCTCGAAGCCGATGCCATCTCCGGGACTGACTGTGGCGGCTCCCGACAGAGATATAGACGTGTCTCGGTAGTGAACCCCTGGTTTGAAGACCCGAAACATCTCAGTGGAGGTTCCATTTTTGTTGAGGTATGCCACGAGCTGAAAGCCGTCACTCACGCAAGCCTGGCCCATGGAGTATAATGCCTGCTGGAACACAAAACGCACAGTTCCGCTCTCTGCGAAACGGATCCCTCGACTGTCGTGGCTCAGCCCCACGACGTAGGGGTCAGAGGTGGAGGAGACGCGGAAGGCCGGGCGGTAATTTGTGTGGTAGTGTGCAGAAACCACGGCCTGAGCTGTCATGGCGACAGCGCCGGTGTCGTGAGAGAGCCAGAGCAGGGAGAGCATGGCCGCAGAGGTGTCGTAAAGCTGCAGACCTTCGTTGCTTTGGTTGCAGTGATGACTGGCGCTCCGAAGAAACAGGGACATAAGGTGACCCGGGGCGACTTCCGCGACCCCGCTGATGCTGACGCCTTGAAGAGACCTTCGTTCCTGGTGCTCCACCCGTATGCCGCTCAGGTCCCGGCCGTCGGACCCGTCTGTGTGGTTTACGCGAAGGCAGACCTGGACGAAGCTGCGGCAGCCGTGACCAAGCGACAGAACTCCGTCGAGCCAGACCAGACCGTGCTGCCTCAGGACCAGCTGCCCGTCCTCAGCTGAGACCAGACTCATGTCGTCTCTTCCCTGGATGTGAAGCTGCGCGCTGGGGAAGGCGTGCACCAGGATCTGGCCTTTTGGACCCTTCAGACTCATGTCTCCAGACCAGGAGAGCGACAAAGCGGGAACATCGGTAACAGAGCCGGAGCAGACGGCGTCTGTGACTGAGGTGCAAGGGGAAACAACCGGCTCCCCATCGCACTCGCTGCAGGCCTGACATTCATCCATCTCAGAGTTGTAGAAGTAGCCGTGGCCACACATTCCAGAGTTGGCGTCATGGACCGTCATGCCGTGGCACTTGAATCCGCCTGGTGATACGACAGAAAGCAAATTGGACAAGTGGAAATAGACATCCATCAATCAGAAAAGGGAAAAGGAGAGAAAGTGCTGCATTGTCTGTAAATGAAAGCGTGATTCATCGTACCTGGAGTGTTAATACACTTCTGTTTGTCTCTGCACAAGTCTGAAATTTCAAGACATTCATCTCGGTCCTGTAATAACAACAAACGTCTTAGAGCTGCTGGTTGCAGCGAGCAGATGATGAGTCAGGAGAAATACAGTTCAGCCGTTATTGTATATTTTATTGGCACGTCATGGCTGACAATAGCTGTGTTTCCATTGATCGGACAATTACATAAATTCGAACTGGAAAATAAATTTGTTAAATGGAGATAGGTTAACTTTGAAAAAACTCAAATTTTTTGAGAGAAGGTTTTTATGGACGGCTTTTCGGCAGAATTGAAATGGGTGTGCATTTCGCAAATCTCCCAACACAAACGCTTTTGTGCATCTCACGAGTCGCGCGACCTGTGCGATGTTACGACCGATGGGAGAAAAGCAAAGGAGAAAAGGAGCGGTGGGAGGATCACATGAACAAGCTTACGACTTTAATTTCACAATCTTATTGAATGGAAACGCTGCAATTCCTAAATTTGGGTTTTTGACAAAGTTGTTTAAAGGAAAAAAAAAACAACAACAAAAAAAAAAAACAGTCCAAACTGGCACGACTTGGCCGAGTTAAGAAAGCCGTTCGTCGAAAGCGTAATATTGCAAACCTGGCAGATCCTGTCAGCGTGGACAGAACATTGGGCGACGAGGAAGAAGCCAGGAGGGCAAACGGTGCACTTTTCACAGCCAGGATGTCCGCTGCTGTAGCCGCAGTACTCCTCTGGACCGCAGCTCCCACAGGCCAGCTGGGGTTGTCTCACCTGATCACATTAAACACAGTGAAGTGAGAATCCCTGAACTGGTAGCATTAATCTGCTGTGACGTTTCAGGAACCTTCCCCCGCCTTTTTTTTTTTTTTTTTGTTTTAAATTTGAGGCTGATCTAGATACCTCGACGTCTAGAATAACATGAGCTCACCTCCATCACACTGGCCTCCATGTCCATTTTATGCAGTGACATGGCTTGTTGTGTCCGATGGGGTCTGATTTGCCCACTCAGGGTTTCCGTGTGACTGTCCAGCTCCTCCTGAAGGTTCTGGAAGGACGTCTGCTTGATGGTGTCCATCAAAATGCTGTACTGGGCTTTGACCTGCACACATAAACGTCTTCCTTTCAGTGCGATCATCACACAGACGTTACACTTTGAACACAAAGACGCAAACGACGTCCACTCAAGACTTTAGAGGAACTTCAGAAAGACTGAGGCTGGACTCGGAGCATCAGGAGACAAACAAATCCTACACATGGGCTACAAATGTGACATTTCTCGTGTCAGGCATCTCATATACCAGTTCTGGACGGCTGCCTTCGTCTGACGGAAACACGGTTCGTGTTTCATTAGGGTCTGGAGGCAGAGCGGAGAGACACAGAGTCCACGTCGCTCGAAGTTGAGCGTGAAGCTTCCCCGGTGGGGGATGATTTAGGGTCGCCATGTCATCTGCTGGTGTTGATCCACTGAAGTCCTCTGCAGCGCAGCTGTCTACTCTGAACGTTTAGCACGCTTAGCGCTTTGTGGAGACGGCGATTTAATTTCCCAGCAGGATTTGTCGCCCGCCCGCTCTGCTAAATGTACCAAAATTTGGTTAAGTGGCCATGGCGTTGCTGTGACTGTCCAGCAAACTGGCCCATCCTGAAACCTAAAGAGAAGCGGTGGGGTACCGTCGAGAGGAAGACGACCTGGAGTTTGCTGTCAAAGCCACCTGGCCTTTCAGACCCACAGACCAGTCACTTCCCAACCACATTGCTTTGTTTGGTTCAGGCAGAAGGATCCCCAACCAAGTTCTGGGTGAACAAACTTTTCAGAAGCCTCACATTTCTGTTTAAAATATTATTCTGAATTTGTGAGACACTGAATTTTGGGTCTTTGTCGTCTCTAAGCCATAATCACCGAAATGACAATGAGTAAGTACTGGAGCTCCGCACCTTTCCGACACATCCCAGATCCAGAACCAAGTTGTTGAATTATATCATCGGCTTGGCATCAACTTATACTGGGTTCTGCTAAATGACCTTCTTGTTTGATTTAGCAATACTGAAGAGTGAAAACCTAAAGAGTGGCAGGAAACTGACCCCTGGGGATCAGGCTTTCAAAATGAGATGTTTGCAAAGAGACTCGGGATGAATGTTCGCAGATGTTTTCTCTCCAGCCTCTCTGAGCTTGAGCTCATTTGAAAAGAAGAATGTTTGCTGGAGACAAACGCCAATGTGCGATTGCGCTGAGCGCTGGAGCTGCACAGAATCGATCCCTGTGAGCTGAACGCAAATGAACTCGGCGACGGTGTTTCGTCTCACACGAAACGGCAATAAAATACGTTCCAGTTTGTGTCGAAGTGCGAAAAGTTCAGCGGTGTGAACATTTTTGATTGATACGTGACACAGAATCAATCGTTCTTTTTCAGATTTTTTTATTTCATTTATTTTATATCCGCTCTTCTTATCGCTGGTAACCAAACAGCAGTCGTTCCTCATCAGACTCACTTGCTCCATCTGATCATACATCCTCCTCTGTTGCTCCAGTATTTCCCTCTGCTGGTTAACGAGCGCCCCCTGCTGCTCACTGAGGAGTCTCTGCAGTTCCTTGACCTCGCTCTGTTGGCCCCTGAGGGCCTCCACGAACCTCTCCTGGCCCTTTGACAGCTGCAGCTGCAGGACAAGAGCGTCCTCTGACGGAACCTCGTTGGACCCTGTGGGGAAGACAGAAACGTTTCGTGTGACTGCATTTGTTTGACCCGCCGGGATTAAGAGGCATTTAAATGACGACGTTCAGGGCCTCCTCTCACATGTGATTAGGCCATTATTTTAGGAAGGTGAGGATATAAAAGCCTGTATTTGCACACTTGTGCAAACCACAGGGTTTGAATTGAATTTAAATGTCACCAAACATTAAAATTTCCTTGATTTTGATAGACCAACCGCTGCCGGCTCCAGCCTATCTGACTGTGAAGTTTGCTGCTGTGAGCTGCGCTGCTCTCTGGACTGAAGGAAAGCCAGAGGTGAAAGGTCTGAAGAACCTAAGGAGGGTTAAGTTAAATCAATTCAAGCTTGTTGCTGCATGTTGCATTTCCACAAACAGCATGAGGTAGACGAATGCATGTTCAGAAGAGCATATTACAATACTTTCAGAAAAGGAAGGGACATTCAACTTGGATGGGGATGCTCAAAGCAATTTACTGTGCTCTAGTTCCCTCAAGGTAGAAATGATAGTTATCTGTGACTATGACATGTGTAATATTTAAGTCTTACTAGCCCTGCTCCCCAGCTCCACTCAGCCTTCCATCACTAAAGTCCCAGAGGACACCCTGAGGTCTCCTCTGACGCTCACCTGGCTTCATGTCACATGCCAGCTGTATCCAAGCTCCGCGATCCAAGCCAAAGTCCGGCAGCTCGCCGAGGAACTGCGCAGCCCTGTCCGTCGCTTGAACGGGAGAAGAGTCTCGCCTCCCATCGTCTCCAGCGTGCGTCCTGCAGCCGCTCCCGACGCACTGCTGCTGCTGCTGCTGCTGCTTTTGGCTCACCCTGTGGGGCAACCTGCACCCAATCCCTTTGCACCCCCCCTTGTCGTCACTGGTCCCACGATGAGAAACGGTGGTCGGACAAGACCCGCCGGAGCAGCCGGGATGAAACACCTCGGCCGTGATGGTCCTGGGGTTCGTCCTCCTGGTGCCGTCGCTTCCAAAGCCTCCGTGTTGACTCTGGACGCCGCTGTAGGAGGATATCGGGCTGCTTTGAGCTTGGTGGTGATGGCGGGACTGACCGTCTTGCTGGTGGCCGGGGTAAACCTGCCCCGTCCTGGACTGCGCGGCGTGGTGCGGCTGCCTCCGGGGAGCGGGCGCCTCCGCGCGCCCCTGGCACTGCGCTCCGACGCACGGTCTGCCGCTCCAGTCCAGGCCAGGCAAGCAGCGCGTCCCCCGGCACACCTCGGCCCCGCTCCCCGAGCAGAGGGCAGAAAGGGAAAGGAGCACAAAAGCCACGCAGGCAGTCTTCATGTTGCGGTCGTTCCACGGGGAGAAATGTGCCACGCGGGGGGACGGTGGCCAGCGTTTTCACGCGTCCGACGTCTCAGACTGACGGGTCCCGTTTGGTCATCACGGTGAGGAGAGGGGACAAGAAGACGGATCTCTCTGCGCAAACATCGACATAACTCCACTTTCACTGCACTGGTTCGGTTTGCCTCCGTCGCGCGCGGCTTCTTGGCTCCTCTCTGCGTCGAGAACCACATGTGGCGCTCACTGCGCCTAATTGGCACCAGGCTTTTGCTCCGAGTCCCAAATTAACCCGTAGCTTTCCTGGCCGCACCTCTCAACGCCGAGTCCCCCCGAAATGTCCCACTTGGCTGATATTTCTGGACATCTCCATGTTTGAATGTTTGTAGCCGTCACGTCCAGACATTTGCGACTTCAAAAGGACTTTTTAGGGAAACATTTACCTTCTCTCTTCACGCTTTTCATTTTGATGAAAGGGCCAATTTTGTGTGTGTGTGTGTGTGTGTGTGTGTGTGTGTGTGTGTGGAGGGGGGGGG
>VMRN01000048.1:181560-224771 GCA_010277015.1 Poeciliopsis turrubarensis
GTGTGTGTGTGTGTGTGTGTGTGTGTGTGTGTGTGTGTGTGTGTGTGCGCGTGCGTGAAGAGAGAGATTAAATCTCAAACCCTTTCGATTTTCGGTGCTTCTAGGCCGAAACTGATTTTAAACTGAACTGAAAGTGGCAGCACGTTTTCAGTTCACTTCGTGCTTTTGCTCTGTAAACTTGTACGTATTCTTTGTCAGCTTTTGCAAAAAAAAAAAAAAAAAAAGTATACATATCCCTTCCATTTTCACTTTTTTTTTTATTTGCAGACACAAACATCAGTTCATTTTATGCATAACAGACCAACACAAAGCGGCGTATGTTTGAGAAAAGGACAATAAATGAGACACGGTATTCTTCTTTTTACAACTAAACGCTGATCAAGTGAACGTTTGTCTTTTTTCTCGTGTCTTTTGGGGCGGGTCTCTATCACCTGTGCACATCTGGAAACACGCCTTCCTGCCTGTTTGATTGGCGTGGCAACAACAACAACAACAACAATCATCTTATTGCCCCAGAGTCTCAATTAGACTCAAGTTTGCAGCCCGACTCGTGTTGGAATCCAGACCACAGCGTACAAAGACCAAAGCAGAGTCGAATCACTTTACAAACTCTTTCAAATCATGTTAAAATAGTACAAGCACCTGCTCTTGTATTAGTATTAGATTTTCTAAATACATTTGGGCAGCTTGCGCAGGGATTCAGGCAAACGAACTGGAAACGTTTTGCACGCCTTCAATACTGTAAGCGAGGACTCTTCTGGTTCCACATCCCCCGTCTGCATGCTCTGAAAGCACATGGACTCTGACTTCTGAGGTCAACTCGTTGCACTCACTTACGTTCAAGAAAATCAGAGTAAAGGGGGTGCGTCGCAAACACAAATCACAATTTTATATTTTTCTAGTGATGCCTGTTGGTCCGTCAGAGCAAAACCCCAATGAAACAAAAGTAGGTTCTGGGTTGTAATATAACAAAATGACAATTAAAAAAAAAAAAAAAAAGTACAGCTGATATGAATACTTTTGCAAGGAGATGTACATAATAATTTTGCTACTTTTGGCAGATGGATGACATCGATGCTATGTTCAGTGACCTGCTGGGAGAGATGGATCATCTCTCCCAGGTAAGTTTCTTTTTCTTTTTCTTTGGCTGAATATATTTTTTTAAATTCTAACAGACTTAAAACAAGAGGAGTTTGGTCTGGTTAAAGATCAGACATGTCTTTTTGTTATATGCATGTAAACGTCTGGTTTTAGCTGCAGGTAAGGTTGCAGGCAGCACAGTGCTTAATGCTCCGTTTGCATTAAGAGGCGCTCATTCGAAGTGTTGACTTGCTGGAGATGCCCACCGCACTTTTCAGATTTTTATCAGCAAAAAAACAAAACAAAAATATTAAATGCAAGGAGGTTTGTGATTGTGACGATTCATGCACATGAATGATTTGACGAGACAATGTTTCCAGATGTTTTGGTTGATTTAAATTCACCGACATTCTTGGAAATGTCTGGCCAAATGATTCCTCTTCATTCTTCGATGCGCATACTCTTCTTTTCTGGGATAACAGCTGTTTACGGATAACCTCACTGTCTGATCCCGATGAATTCATCATTTCTTCAGGAGCATTTGACTTTCCGAACTCGTCTGTGTTGGTATGTTTCAGGCTCCTGAGCATCAGCAGGTCCGTTTGTTTCTGACTGATGGCTTCGCCTCCCATAAAATGAGCTGCAGCCTCACATGTTTATGGCTCAGCTCGGTTAAAGGGGCAATCCCACAGAACCAGATGCCGCTGATAAATGACTTTGTGTCTCAATAAAACTGTGCTTCAAGTTTTAAAGGCCTTGCCGCCGTTTCGTCTGCAGACGCTCTACTTTGAGCGTCACCTGAACGGTCGGAAGACAGTCCCTTTTCTCCGCTGAAATCCACGTTTGGGGAATCAGTTGGTCACGCGACATGATATCAGATTACACCAGGCGCTCTAATGTTTGGACTCCGCAGATCATAAACAGGGTGAAAACCGAAGCCTCTGCATGTGGGTCGGACATCAGGCCGCAGAGACGACGTAAGCTGCTCATCATAAAAACTGCAGCTTTCGCCAAGAGCATTCTGATGTCATGGAGAGTCAGCCTGAGGCACATTTTACCATTCTTCTTCTCCAGTGTCTGCATAGAAGCTGGAGACGAGAACAACGCAGGGAAAAGGATCAGCCTACAGATCATATCAGACTGACTCACGCTGATAGTTTGGAGCACTTTCTTTGCAAAATCATAACTGCAAAAGCAATTTCAAACAAGAGAGTGTGAATGAAAAGGATTTAAATCAAAAAAAGTGCAAACATCCCCGTCGTTCTATTAATGATCTGCTTCAATTGATTTTGAGGTAACGGAGCATTAAGTGATTTCAACTCCAGCCTTGCCTTTGCCCGTCACTTCCAAAACTGTAAAATCACGAACTCCACCAAACGCACCACGGCTCCAACATACATAAATACATGCTCAAAGCTTTCAAAAGAGCTTTTAATGCACCAGACAGGTGCATTGATTAATCTCATGCTACTCTATGCAAGCACTCCATCTTCACTGATGAAGATTTACTCACCTCAGCATGCTGAATGCTTCAAGGGGCTCCGACCGACAGTAGCTCGGCCCATTTTTTGACAAAATAAAGCTAATGGTTATCGGATCACTCTAAGGCTTTCACCCACTGCAAAAACACAAAGTCATAGCAAATATTTTTCTTCTAGTATCTTGTGCAAATATCTTAGCACACTTGAAATAAGACAAAAGTAGCTTGGAAGTAACTTCTCAGCAAGAAATAGGAGCTTGTTTGTAAGTTAATATTACCTTATTATTGATGAAAAAGTACTAATTCCACTAGGAGATTTTTTATTTTTGCATAAACATGTTTATCCCTTGTTACGAGTGAGTTCAAATGTAACTAACTAAACTTTCTGTGTTCTGTTAGTCCTCTGGTCTTGTTCACTATTTAATTTGAACCCTGACCTCCGTCTCTGCAGAGTCTAGAAGAAGCCACAGTTTCATCAGGAGAGGATGCGACTCCGCAAGAGAGCTCCTTCTCCATCGGCTTCAACGACTTGAACGGCAAGTTCTCCTTCGCCCTCGACTGTTTCGTCTGAGGCAATGGCAGATTTTTGTCCAATGGCTGATACTTTGTGTAATCTGAGTAATTTCAGCCAAATTGAGATTCTGTTGTGAAAATTCGCAACAGAATCACTGATTCAAGGTTCGACGCATAAAAAGAATCATAAAGAAATGTATTAACACGTGAAGGAGGAAGTCTTTTTCACTCTTATTTTTGAGCTTGCACAATTTCAGCCAGGTCATATCATGAGCATATGCATGAGGGGCAGATAACGCTGTATTCATTTCCTCCTGCGTTAGCAACGGTTATCTCCAAGGAAAAGCATGCAGCCCTTATCACCTCGCATCCAAATGAACTCTCATGCCAGGACCCGATGCTAAAAATAACGCACATGGATGACGTGGTGAGAAATTTTATTGGCAGAGCAGGTCAGAAGTAAATCAATCTCCTGAAGTGCAATCGAAATTAGTTTCGATAAAAACCACCAAAGTCTTGTTTTTTTTTTCTCTTTAAAAAAAATGTAAATTAAGCTCAAAACATCTGGAAATATGTTTCCAGGTGTTTTTTTATTTTTTATTTTTTTTTTAATTAATAATGATGGAGGAACTGGGTTCTGGTCTAAGAAAGGAATTCAAATAATTGATTTTTTTTTTTTTTTTTTTTTTTTTTTACTAAACATCTCATGTTTTTTTTTTTTTTTTTGACAAACGTGTTTGGCAGAGTCAGATTACTAAAAACATAGGGAAAAAAACCCTCTAAATGTTCCAAAACTCAACCACAAACTCCACATATCATCACAGATGTCATCTCAACAGACAGCGTTGTGAAGACCGTCACTGTGTTCGAGGAGAAACCTCAGGGCCGACACGCTAACCACGCCGCGACCTTGTCGTCGTCAGAAAATAAAGCGTGAAAGTGTTTTCCGGCGTAGACTAAATGTTTCAAAACAAATGTATGGTCTTCCTCTTCCATTAACTAAACCGACGTGGCTCTCTGGCAGCAACATTGTGCCCACCCTGGCGCCAAAAGCTAACCGCTAAGCTGCTAAGCTAACTTGCAGCAGGTGTGGGATTCTCTCCCAGTCGAAGTCCCTCGTACTTTACAGAACCTTGTCGGTCAGAAATAACAACAACAACAAAAAATAAAATTTAATATGCTGTTCGGAAGTTAAAGGTAATAATGATAAACACACCAGTAGGCCAGGGTTAGCGATGCTAGCGTTCACTAGTAGCACAAAGCGTATAATCTTACTGTGGTGACAGAATGTGTAAAGCTGACGTACTGTCTTGGCCAGGGGTGGGCAACTGCAGGCTTAGACAGTTGCCGGTCTCCTGCAACTTTTAGATGTGTCTCTACTTCAACACACCCGAGTGAAATAATGAGGTCATTAGCAGAACTTTGGACTGACTGCACTTAGGAGGTGATTCAGCTATTGGATTGAAGTGTGTTGGGCCAGGGAGACGTCCAAGAGTTTGCAGGACAGCGGCCCGCGAGGACCAGGGTTGCCCTCCCCCGGTCCAAAAGCAAAGCTTTCCTTTAACAACTGCGTCCCTCCGCAGAGTCTCTGAATGAGCTGGAGGACCACGATCTGGACGCTCTGGTGGCCGATCTGGAGTCAAAGTCCACCGATCAACAATCTTCCGCGCACAATGACAAAATCAACCCGGCAGGAGATGAAACCCCACCACCTGCCGTTCATCAGGAGTCCGAGCCTGTGGTGACCTTTCCTGTGGTCACCACTCAGTCATCGAGAGCCGTGAAGCTGGTAGGACTCAAACGCTTCACAGGGCACTGCACACGCAAAACTATTTAAACCTGAAAACTTTTCATTCTTTGTTCAAAATGGCTCAGCACTGAGATGCTCCGTAGACGTCTGGGCAAACGTACACAGACATGTGGTGGAAAACCTTTTTTTTTTTTTTGAAACGTCTGGAATGGATTTGAGATGCTAGAAGTTTAAATGTAGATGTGTTTTAGCCACCATGGACCTGCACAAAAAAGTAACATCTACAAGCCTTGGACTTGGAATCTGTCAGGACTCTGAGTTCATGGGTTTGGTTTTGCTTTTCATTTTACTGAACATTATGTTTTAGTTCGCTTTAGGTTACCCCTTCTTGGTCTTCTCAGTTTCATTATTTGATGTTATTTGGTGTGATTAGAATTGCCTTGTTGTTTTCCTTATTTTCAGTCCTTCATAGTGTTTCAAGTTTGGGTTATTCTTTAGTTACTGTAGGTTCTGTTATTCTAGTATTTCTGAGTCTATGTAGAGCTTTCTTTAGTGATTATAGTTTATTTTTATTTAATCCTTCTAGATATCCCTTATTTCAGCTTCCCCACAGTGTTTGTAGTAATGTTTATTTCTTAGTTATTTTCATCACCCCAGGTTCAGTTATTTTTAAATGTCTGAGTTTAGGTATACCTTTCTTTAGTAGTTCCAGTTATTTCTTAAGTCCTTCTCGTGTCTTTGACAGACATGCTTGGCCCATTTTGGGGCTCGAAGGCGGGGCTAGGCCCAACCAGCTGAATGGTTGCCATGGGAGATTCAAGGATTTCTAAAACATGTGCGTGCATGAATCAAAAGCAACACTCCAGATGTGTTTTTGATGAGGAAACATCATAACGTCTGCAACAGACTGGCGACCTCTCCAGAGTGAACCCCGTCTCTCGCCCAGACCGTTAGCTGGAGAGAGACTCCCAACCCCACTAGGGACAAGGGTGTTAGAAAATGGATGGATAGAATGATATGATGATATGAAGTTAAACAATTTGATTTAAAGTAATACTGCTGGAGATATTAGCAGACACCTGATAGATCTGTGAATCTGGTGAACTCATCCTCCAAACTGCCTCTCACTCCTAAGAACAGCTGTAAGCGGCATAACGGAGAAACGTCATGTTGACACGCTGAAGGCGAAGTGTCAGAAAGAGCGGGAACCTCTTATAGAGGCTACGGCATCATGACGTGGGTCACAGCTCTCCCGCCGTTGTTCTGACGCTGTAATTCATCCTTTTCCAGAACGAACCCCAAACGAAGGCGGATAAAATTAAAGTGGCTCTGGAGAAACTGAAAGAAGCCAAAGTGAGGAAGGTAAACTCAGCGCTCACTCTCTCACTTCCACCCTGCAGTAGCACAGCTCAATTAAACCAAGCACTCTGCCCCTTGCAGTTGATTATAAAGGTGCTGATGAGTGACAGCAGCTCTAAGACGCTGATGGTGGACGAGACGCAGACCGTCAGGGATGTTTTGGACACTCTCTTTGAGAAGACACACTGCGAGAGCAGCATTGAATGGAGCCTGTGTGAGACCAATCCAGACCTCCAGACTGGTGAGACAGCCGGCACGCTCCGAACATTCGGGCCTGGACCCACGCAGGCGCTCATTCAGGCAGCGTTTTCCTCAAATTGTCTCAGAAAGGGCCTTTGAGGATCACGAGTGTCTCGTGGAGCCGCTGTCTGCTTGGAGTCGGCACAGCGAAAACAAACTCTACTTCTTGTCAACGCCTCAGAAGTACATGATGTTCACAGAGCCTCAGGTAAGCCCCCCTCTTTGAGAAACGCCTGAATGCACTACCTACCCTAACCCTCATCCAATGTGCAGATTTTTTACTTGTGGAAGAAGAAGAAATCTAGCAACGATATGAATAGCCAGGCCAAAGAGCTTCTCATCAAGGTTGGTTACTGTGAAACCGAATCGGTCTTCTCTTCATCACGCATTTTAACTCGGTTAGCCAAGAATTACCTTTGCGTTGCTTCTCTTTTCTTACAATAGGAGCATTTCGGAGGTTCTACTACCATTGTCCCTAATCTCGAGGGCGTGTTACACCTAAAAGAGGATGGGAAGAAGGTCTGGAAACCTCGCTACTTCATGCTTAGGGCCTCTGGGATCTATTATGTCCCCAAAGGAAAAACGAAGGTATGACACATAAAGGAAGGAAGCTAAAGGGAAAAAGCTAGCCCTTTTGAGCTTTATATCATGTTATAATGTCATTCGTTCATCAAAGACATACCTGGAGTGTTGCCTTGATTCTTTCACGCATGTTTGAGAAATCCTTGAATCTCCCATGGCAACCATTCAGCTGGCCAAAACACCTGATTGGACCTAGCCCCGCCTTCAGAGCTGCAGGTTCCAAACTTCAGAGCTTCTGCCTCACAGAACAGACCTCCCTCACTCAGCTCCTTCAGACTGGCCAGGAGTAATTAGCAAACATCTGGTGGAACTGAGGATCTGCTGAGTTCATTACATGAGCTACCTCTCAGTGAAACATTGGTAAAAATGTTGTTAAAGGGTTAATAGAGGAGCCATGTCACGACGACTTCCTGAAGGCGGAGTTTCAGAAAGGACAAGACGGCCTCTGTCGCCCAATTTCAAGACTAAATCAAGAAGTAAAAGTCCTTTTAAGTCACATCTGGAACATATAACATTTTCAGAACAACTGATGGTGACATAGTTACTTAATTATGATAAAAAAAAATAAATGCATTATGTGCCCGGAAAACACATAATACTGCTCCTTTAAATCTAACCTCAAGAGCATAAACACACATCATTATTTATAGCACTAGTGAAAAAGTGCTTTAATTATATTACTGCATTGCTTCTAAACGATTTAAGAAGCAAAGTGAGATCCAGGCGGTTCAAATTGAAAGCAGTGGACTATCTAATCATTCGCAGATGGGTCGGAGCATGCGGATGTGTGTTAACTCAACACTAAGAAGGGACGACATCGGCATTGACCTTGGAGAACTGTCTGAAGTCTATTGTTCTGCAATAAGATTGTTGACGACAGGAAAACATTTAGGACAGCTAAAAACCTCCTCAACATCTCAGGTTGCCAAGAAACATCACTCTCTCCGAACAGAATGAAGCAGCATTATTTACTCTGGCTGGATTGCATCTGACCATATAACAAGTTGTTGAAGGAGGTTCTTTCGACAGATGCGGGCGGGGGAGGAAGTAGAGAGATATTTGACTGTAATGCGCAGCATCAGGTTTGCTGAAATCTAAACATAGCTCGTGTGAAACACCTTGCAGAAACTGTGAAAACACAGAGGCGAGAGTTCATGATCTGGGCTTGTTTTGGCTGACTACTCGCTTCCCCAAACTGCGCGTCTCGATGTTTAGCAAAAAATGAGTCAGGCTACAATGACTCAGTCCCCAAACATGGCAGCAAATCTACAAACAGAATGGCTGGAGATGACGACTCAGCGTGATGCAGTGAGCCAGCAAAAAGCCCCGATCTCAACCTGACTGACATGCTGTAGTGGATCTTATCGGGACATCGAGTGTAGAGAAGCAAACACCCTAAAAACGGCATGAATTGCTGTTGTAAAGAAGAGTCAGCAACAATTTACTTCACAACAATATGAAAGACTAACAGCTGCCGGTAGTTTTTGCTCCTGTTGGTGGTTGGTATAAGCCACTGCTCTTAAATTATAGTTTTTTTTTTCCACTATAATTTAACTTTTCTAATGTTAATGATTACAACCTGGAAACTGCTGACTGTTTTTCTGCTCTTTGGGTTTAAGGCTGAACTAATTTTAGAGCCTGGTGAAGAGCAGATCATTTTTGATATGCTGATGTGTAAAACTGTAGAACCGACGCGGCGTGACATTTTCATAACGTGACTGTGTCGAGTTTGAAAATAATTTGATTTAGAAGTGGGTGTTTGCAGAAAACAATTGCAAACACTCAACCCCCATGTCCGAAAATCTTCTTGGAGATCGTTGACGAGCAGATTTAAGGTTTCGGTTTGACAGGGACTCTCGCTGTGAAAAAGCTACAGCCTGTATCCAACCTGTCTGTTTAGTTGGACATTCAGATTGCAAACAGCTGAGCAAGTGATTCAAAACTGTCTATTAGTTTGTTTAGATTTTGAAAACAAACAACCTTTGAAGTTAACAGGATGGAACTTCATCTGAACCTGAAATGACGATGAAATTACCATCTGTCCCATCTTCCTGCAAGCAAGAGATTGGCATCAACCTCTTATAAATGTAGATTTTAGACGGTTCATTAGTGATTTGAATGTACTGCTGTTTAATGTAACTGACATACAAACATGACTGTCATCAGCAAAGAATGAAAAGCGCTTCCCAAAGCAGATACGGAAGACAAATTGTACAATGTACAATGGATATCCAAGAATCCCAAAATTGATAGGAAATCAATACTGATAGCCAACAGTTACTGTTAGCATATTTGTTATACTTGTTATACTCTAGTTCATATAGAGTATAACTTAAAATAACATTAACTGCTAAGTAGCTAGCAACGGCTAGTGCTAGCCATGATTAACACTAACACTTTGACTAAAGAACTGTTCACAAAATCTCGACAGAATGGTAATAACTAAATGCTGAATATGAATGTTGTTGACTCAACTCTACTGTGTTAATAAACCAAGACTTGGATTGATCAAAATTGAAACCTTGATTAGACTTGATTTGATGAAAAAAAAAAAAAAAAGGAAGCCCATTTTGAGTTGATTTAAACCCAGCAGTTTTTAATGTGCATCTGAGTGTTTCATTGTACGTCACATTTTATATTGAGGTAATGGTGGTTGGAGTTTCTCCTGTAACAGGCGGAAACCAGGTCCATTTGTTCCAGCCGTTGTGTCCCTGGGCAAGACACTTCACCTGCCTTGCTTTGCACTAATGGCAACTGTGGCTACGGTGCAGTAGCTCGTCGCCATGTGAACGAGTAAAGCGCTTTGGAGTCCTCTGAACTTGATTAGGCGCCATACAAGCACAAGCTTTTATGGCGCCATTTTCCATATTTCCACATGATCAGGCAGTCTTTCTTATGAGCTGATATGAGACTCTATTTAAAATATTTTTGCAGAAAATTACACAAGTTGTGGAAAAACGACTGAAACTCATTGCAAAGAGAGAAAAATAGCAGCCAGTCATTTTCAGGAAGTCACTAGGTGTCATCTTGTCACCAACAACCCCGTGTTTGTTGATGAGGGTAAATATGTCAACATTATTCTCATCTGCTAATAAAGAAAATAGGAAGAAAAGTTGTAAGGTTTTAGACACTGTCCTTTGAACTGTGTATGTTAACTTGCTTTAAAATTAGATTTTTTTAAATATAATTCCTTAGAATGTATTTCTAAATATCAAGTTGCACCTAAAACTATTCAAATAGATTTACAAATAGATTCTCTTTGCTGAATTCAAAATTGTGTAGGTGCTTCCAAGAAACAAATTACACAGGAACTGTTAAATAAAAATAACATTTTCAATATTTTGTCTAAGTTTATCCTACTTTCAATGAACACTCCATCGATATAAATGGAAAACAAAAACAAAACAGAGGTTGAAAATGTTCCTACAAATACAGCTGAAAGTTTTTAGAGTTCAAGTTGAAGGAGCAGTGACTGCACCACGTAGTTGGGGTAAAAACAGGAAGCAATCACCGACTGCCAAGGGGCATGAGAAAGGTGAAAAACTAAACGCCGAAATACTTCTTCATTGAACTCCAAGACACACACACATAAAAAACCACACAAAAAAAAAAAGTTCCAGTTTCCTCAGTTTCCTCATAGCTCCATAAATGAGTCAAAGAGGTTTGGGGATTGTGTGGCACGCTGAATTAAAACTGAAACTTTTCAGGTCTGTGAATTAGCATGTCTGGCGTGTCTACAGTGAAGCAGTGAAGTGTGTGATGTATGGAGCTGCTGTGCTACATCCGGTAGTGAAAGACTCCTAGATTTAATCTCGAGATTGCAAATCCAGGCAGAAAATGTCGTATTAGTTGTACGCTACCAATTGGTTACTGAAGGCTTCCTACAACAGTGGTTCATAACCCCAACCCTCCAGTGCCATCAGTCACAGTGCACGTTTTAGGTGTTTCCTTGACTTGACTTAAACAACTGAATGACTACAACTGGCATTACAGAGGAGGTCATGCAATGATTTGAATCAGGTGTGCTGGAATAAAGACACATCTAAAACATAGAGAAGAGGAACACCTGAGGACAGGGGTTGTGAACCAATGTCCAAAGGCCTTTTCACATGAGGAGAAAGGTAAGATTCATCAGAACGCTACCAGAATGCAGTACCAGACCATGAGTCACGTTTGCTGTAGCTCATGATAGTGAAAAGGTGCTGTGGATACTTGTCTTGAAGGAGTTGCGACATCCTTTGTACATCGTCCAAAGTTTTCATCAATGCACACCCTAAACATTTCTGTCTCTCTCCATAGTGTTCCACTGATCTCGCCTGTTTTGTTCGCTTTGAAAAAGTCAACGTCTACACCACCAGCAGCTACAAACAGAAATACCGAGCTCCCACAGACTTCTGTTTCCTGTTAAAGGTGAGGTGTTGTTCGAGATTTAAAGAGCTCCTTTTCTCTTCAGGCGTTTTTTTTCTCTATGAAAAATACGTTGATCACGCACTGGCGGAAACTATATTTTTCGCCCTAATGTTCAAACTGGTCTTGAGGCGACAGCAGCTGATTGTAGAGACTGGCATTACGAGGACTTCTGATGACAACAGTTGCTGTTAAGTATAATAAATCAGCTTCGTACCAGTGAGTTACCACTTGGGGCAATTGCAGCTTAACAGATGTGTTGCATTCAGAGTTCACAGATGGATGTATTTTTAGCTTCCCCTCAGACTTCTTAAAGGTCCACATATGAAAACAGGCAAAGTAAAAGAGGAAGACGGCGCGCAAAATGAGGAACAGAGGGCAGTGAGGTGGTGCCCGATACCAGAGTGAGCCGAGATGTCAAGGTGTTTCTGTAGTTTCAGCTGAAAGGATCCGACAGAGCAGCAAGAGGGCTGGTAACAATATGTGGAGTCAAATGTCAGGCTGCAAGTTTAAGAGGTCAAGCAGACATATTGTTTGGTTTTCCACAACAACATGAACAGCAGCACAGCTTAAACTCTCTAGATATGGGTAAAAAAACAAACAAAAAAAAAAACCTATTTAATATCAAATCCTTTCTTTTTTAAGTTTCAGCGTGCCCACACTGCCCTCTGCTGGCATTTTTTTTATTAAGAAAGTAATGAACATAATGAAATACATTCATTGTCTGTGTAGCTCTAAATGAAAAATGTCAACCATGTCAGCATGCTCGTCTCAGCTTGACCCAGTTTGGAAAATGAGGGGTTGCAGCAGAACAACCGAGGCCCAGCGGTTCAATCAAACGCAGGCACATTTGTTGGGACCGTGACGTGTCAAAAGTCTTAAAATAAATCCACCTTTTATAGTGGCACAATCTCACGATGACAAATTGACGCAAGGCCAGAATACATTTATTCAGTGAGGGAACAAAAATCTCATTGAAAAATATCTGCTAAATAAGCAATTTTTCGCCATCGTTATTTTTTTAATTATTATTTATTTACCTAAATCACCTAGAATCTCGGGTCGTCTCTTGTGCAAACTCCTCTTCAGCTCACCGTGCAGATTTTCCTGGTAAACCATGTCTGTTTTGGAACATTGTCCCATTGATAAGACTCACTGATGACCCACTTTTAGTTCACCAGACTTTTTGTTTGGTTCAAAGTATTCAAGAAGTCGTGGAGGTACAAGCATGATCTTTGTGTAATGCCCACAGCATTACAGATCCTCCACTGTACACACACAGTAGACGTGAGGTGCTTTTCCCACACATTCCTTTCTTGTCTCATGGCAAACCTAAGTGGAGTGTTAAAGTGAACCGAAATTTAAGGTTGCAGTTTTCAAATGCTCCAATGCGAGACGATGCTTCTGCAATAAAATACAAATACACTCAGAGGTCTTCCCTCTGTCTTAGCATCCCTGCATCCAGAAGGAGTCTCCCTACATCAAGGTCCTGTGCTGCGAAGACAAACACACGCTTCTGCTTTGGGTCAACTCCATCAGGATCGCAAAGGTCAGGAGCATCGCCGCTCGCTGTGATGCGCACATTGTGTTGCGTGTTCACAGATCCTCTGTGTGTGTTTCAGTACGGCGCTGCGCTGTACAAGAACTATCAAGCTGCGGTGACCAGAGCGTCCGCTCTGCAGATTCCCTACTCAGCATCATGCAAAGGTGAGAACAGGAAACGGCTCTGTCCGAGATAAATCCTCCAAATCTCTTTAGATATCGCAAATGTAGGGATGCAACGATAAGGAAGGAACAACTTGTTGACGTCTTTATATTTCTCTGCAGAGAAATCCAACAGTGCTACCTCCCTGGAAAGCCCACAGCCAAGTTCATGAGCCAAATTCACTGAAACTAAATCCTCACCCGACACCTGACGTCTTCAATCCTCCTTCTGGACAAGAATATCTTTGAAACGTACAAGAACTTCCTTAAGTATACCATCTCGCCTGGAGTTTGTATCACTTTGTAGGTCACATTTATTCTCACCTTTGGATAAGATGTGGAAGAAAATGAAGCCTACGACAGTGGCGTTCGAATCTTTTCCTAGGAAGGCCCGAAACATCAAGTCACAAACTGTTGGGGGCCACAACAATTATTTCCTTATAGATGAAAATTTTAAAGACACGTTTCGTGTGCCTTTGTTTATTTTCATATTAAAAGCGACTATCGTAGACCTAAGACATCAGACGGGTTGCGTATAATGTGTTTATTTATATACGATTACAATTTCCACATTTTTGGGATTAATTTTGTAGACTGGAGGAGGCTCTGGGAGTCTTTTTGTGCCCTCTACACTCTACAGTATCACAATATTGTAGAGGGCAAATATTATTGCAAACTCTTAATATTTCTTTTGAAGCACTTTGCAGCAAGGATTAATGTAGAATAATAAATGAAGATTGCTTGGAGTTTGTTGGGTTTTTTTTTTAAAGATTTTGTCTGAAAATGCAATCTTGGAAGATCAAATGAGTGTCTGGATAAACTGCCTTTGCTTTATTCCAAATTTGTGGTCGGAGGATGTTCAAAATCGCTTAGTGGGCCGCAAATTGTTCCTGGGGCCACACTTTGGAGATCGCTGACCTCAAATAAACCCATTTTTATTTGCACTGGCATGACCTTGTACTGTAAGGTGCAAGGTCATGCTTGTACTTCATAGTATAAGCATGACCTTTCACTACAGGTCATAGTTGTACAAAGTCAGAGAGAAATTCGGTGTTAATCTCATTTAGACTACTGTTCTTGAGAAATCTTCTCGATTTGCTTCCAGTTTTCTGTTGATGCTTATTTAACACAAAGGCCCCGTTTGGAAGCACTTTGGCTCCATCCAGTGATCACAGTGTGAATGACATATACATGTAAATACAATTCATGATTTTCTTCAAATAAAAATGTAAAATTCAGGCAGTAAAAGGTTAGGAAACAATTGTTTATGAAAAAAAAAAAGTGTATAATAAGTGCAATCATTGGGAGTCCTGCTGTGGACATTTGTCCAACTCCCCCGATCCAACAAGACATCACTTTGTCTCTTAGGTTGGATCATAAAGAGACGGGGATCTTTGACTCTTTGTACAAACTGTGTGGTGTACAAACGTTTTGCCAACGTGGCCAAAAATGTAAAGCTAAAAGTATTACATGGGCCATCATGTTTGATCTTATTTTAATGTTTTTATTAAAGATGATTTACGATGGTGTTTGTCCCGGGTTTTTTTGTTTTTTGGTGCGTAATGCAAAATAATGCAATCATTTTGCATTATTTAGCCTACGATAAAAAACTGGTTAGTATGTCGTCTTTTGTACGTTTTTAATGTTGCTCCGATATAAAGGTAAACAGCATTTATGACATAGGGATATAAACCATGTGGTGTGAATTTAGGCAAAATTTGACTGTGTCAACACACATCCCAATAAACATGTACGTGACGCCAAGGATTTAAAAAAAAATCTGGAATTTTACTTCCATTTCGGAAAAGAACAAGAACCACTTTAAAAATTGTTTCAATGAGCTGTTTATTACAAAAAGACTGTACATAAATTTCAATGAGCACATTCTATGTACAAACTGAGAGGAGGACAAACAGATTCTATTCCCAGGAACATTTAAGTTACACGTTTTTTGTTCTTCTTTTTCTTGATTCCACATTTGAGCATATGAAAACACGTTGGAGAAAGGGTGCCATGTCTCGAGATGCCCTGGCATTAGGGGCGAGTAAACATTTTCTGCCCGCTAGTGGCCAGTTCATGATTTCTGAACGATAACAAAAAGGGTATAAATAAAGCCTTCACATCCAAACTGCGAGCAAACGCTTCTCTGACGTTTCTCACGTCCAAAAAATCTGGAATTTTAATTCCATAAAAAAAAAAAAAAAAAAAAAAAAAAAAAAAAAAATACAAAAAAAAAAAAAAAAAGTTGTCTTCAAAAATTAAAAAAAAAAAAAAAAAAAAAAAAACACACACTACGGCCTCATGATGTCTAATACAATCCAGACAGGGATGCACTGGAGAATCATAGTCTATGAATGACGCACGATCATGCAAGGGAGGCTGAACGAATACTGCTCACATCAGGACATTCCCTGTTGAAGTAAAAATGATAAAAAGCCTTCGCTTCAAAGTACAAATGAGCATGTGATCAATAGGCTTCAAAGATATGTTGGAGTTTTACTTCCACTGACAATCATTTTGTAAGAGCAGGGTTTTCTTTTGAGAGAGGAAACTACCAACGGCCCTCATTCCTTAGACCGTAAAGGTGTAGTTCACATATTGTTGGAAGTGAGGTTCCTTTACCTGCAGCAGAGCGGTATCAGAGTGTAGAGAGAGTTTGTAGAAGAGTGACAGTGGCAGGAGGCTAACAGCTAGTCAGTTGCAGCAACACTCCCCCGATTTATCGTGTTTCGTCCATTTAAAACAACGGAAACTGAAAAATGTTTACACCTGTGGTGTACAGTGCTACATAAGTGGATATTTACTGTCAACATGTCACAGGATACCGTTTCCTGGTAATAGGAAAGAATGTTTTACTACATTAAACTCTGCTGATTGAGTTATGGTTATTTACATGTGAACCCTAACCCTAGGTCATATCCTCTAATGTAGCATTGTATTTGAAGGGCAGTGGTGGCTCTTGATCTGGGCACTTACACAGGGCGGTATTAAAAAAAGAGAGGCACTGAAGTGTCAGATGAAAAGACCAAACATGTCGGTCATTTAAGCACTTTGTTACTTTCACGCAAGTGCAGTCAATGGGTAGTCAGCGCCCGTTTCTGTTGAACAGGCAGCAACAAAAATAAGGAGCCTACAATATTTGTTTTCTATGGGACTGCGCTGCCTTCATCACACCCCAGGCTTTCTGATCATTTCAAACATTTTAATTGGCTGGGAGACAGGAGCAGAGGATGAGCTGAAACAATGCCTGACTAGCTGAGGTCTTCACTTTTCCACAAACTCCCTAGAAATATTTCCTGCCTCTACCACAAGTAAAGGAACTACTACTAAAAATGTTAATAGACTGTTAGCTTAGCAAAGCTAAAGTATCCCTTTAAGCATATTTTCTCAGCAGTAGCTAGAGATGTTTAGCACAGAGTCTTGGACCAAATATCAGGAGTGACTGACAGCGCGCTACTGCTGATTTGCCTACATTCACATTACGGATATGGTTGAAGGAATTTACAATCAAAGAGCGAGCGACGTCGGAAAAAATGAAGAGACACGCCTCTGCGTTCTTCGTTACAATTCTCCGTTGAGCAGTGTCGTACTTGAGGTTGTTCGGGTCGGTGAGCACCAACTGGAAAGCGCCGCACCAGCGAACGTTTGCAGAATGAACGGGGTCTCCCACGGCGTCCTCCGTCGCTCGCCGCTTGACGGCGACTGGCGCGTCGCTATCAGACGCGAGACGGAAATCAAAGTCTCGCGTGTGATTGTCGCGAGACGTTGATGGCTATCAGTGCAGCTACGACACAAAAAGGGAAACAAACGTGAACAGACGCAACAGTGAGTCCCGAAGCCGGACAGCGTCACCGAATACAGCGGCGACGACCGACTCAGAACGGAAATGGACACAATCACTTCGCCAAAAACGGAAATGGCACCGTGACGGTTGAGGACAAACAAAAAACAAAAACATGGAACATTCAAGTAAAAATGAGCTCAGTTGAAAAAGAAACCCAACCTTGGCACCGCTCACCTCCACTGACGAAGCACACCGACAAAATGTACTGTACTGGCAGTTGGTCACGTTACACGTTATATACACGTTAAAAGAAACTCCACCAGACGGAAGAAGGAAATTGTCTCTGATTTTTTTTTTTTCTTTTTTGTCGTCTACTGACGCATTCTGTACAACCTTCCTTTGTAAATTCGACGCAGAGCGTTGTGAATGCGCACACCTTCACACTCCCGCTCGTAAACGTTTTCGTGACTTCGACAGCGTGGAACATTCAGTCGTGTCCAAACCAAACGCACTGTTGTTGGCGTTTCAGTTGTCCGTTTGAAGCGGAGGGGAGAGTCGCTCTGGTGCTCCGCAGTGCAAATAATCAGGTAGCAGGTTGAAGCTAAAGGAGCCTCGTCTCAGTTTTCGGACCGAATCTACTGTATTTCTCCTAGTAGTTTGCAATGACAAACGTATGGTTACGGGTAAATTCTAGCGAGGCTCCTCTCTTTTGCATGTCCAGTGTAAATTAGCAGACCGCAGCCTGTCAAATATTAAAACTCCTTCCCCGCTTTTTTGTGCAACATTCGTATTTTAGTAGACTAAATAAATGCAAGCACAACTCGCGCGGAGCTAAATAAAATCCTTTGACAGAAAAAGAATCACCATGGCACTTTACTCAAAATGGGAGCTTCGTTTGTCGTCATACGGCTGTACATATGTAGACCTTATATATATATATATATATATATATATATATATATAAACTGAGCTCCATCATTGGTGGAGGTTTTTCTTCGGTTTTGGGTACTTTTCTTTAGTCAGCGTAATGCATGATTGATTCGACGTAATTTCCTGGGAAGAGTCCGGTGACGCCATTGCAGACGCCTTCGAACCATCCGTCGTCGTTCTTTTTGATGATGTAGATGATGGCGCCTTCCATGAAAGACAGCTCGTCCTCCTTGTCCTTCGTGTAGTCATAGATGGCCACAACTGGGTCAGAAAAAACATAAGATGCTGTCTGTTTAGTGAACATAAAAGGACTGGGTGAGTACAAATTTTCCATGTCAAAATTCAAGACCCTTCCACGCTCAACATCAGCCCATTTTTTAAAAATAATTACAAACGTTTACTAAGCACTTTTGTAGTAGATAATTCATTATGCTAGCTTGACTTTGATAATCTTACCACGTAGATGTGCTGCAGAATTCAGTTAACAAAAAAGTTGACCCACATCCTTACGTGGGTCAACATGACAGATCATCAGCAGAGCAGGCATTTAAATTAGCTAATTATCCAGAGCTAGTATTATATTAATAATCGTAAAATAAGCATAAGGCCTTCAGCGGCCTTAAAACTTCAGCGGACAGAATGCTCCGTTTTGTTTTTTTTCGTGGGGGAAATATTTGGTGTTGGTGTCCCTGGCACATTTAGGCTAGTGGAGGCGTTGTCAGTCGGTTGCCAGGACAACTGGTATGCATGAGGAATGAAGCTGATTCAGAGCGGAAGAACAAAATGGAGTGGTTTTGAATTGTTTCTCAACAATTTTTCACCATTACTTTAGCTTAGCTGTGGCCGTGTAATTTCAATAAAACTAGACCAATTGCCTCTTTCGTTTGTTGATCGTCGAGATACTCATAAGAGTCTTCAAATAGGATGAATTATTTCGTAAAGTATTTCACAAATTACGGCTCCTAAAGCGGGAGTTATGTAAAGTGAAATTAATTACGCAACAGAAAAGAGCAATTTGCTTCATCCTCTTTGCGTCTTGACACCGAACCGAACTGAGCTCTGTATGTACAGAAAATGACACTCGATCCTTTCCAGTCTGTGTAGGAACTCTGAATAATATTACCTTCCCCACGGGCACTGACCTTTCTCTAAGTACGCCTTGGGGGCCCAGTGAGGGTCTCCATCAGCGTAGGGATCACTGTAGTGAACGACGGCAGCTTCCTCTTCCTCGTAGTCCACAGGCGGAGGAGGTGGCGGGGGAGCCGGCTCCTCAAACACACCCACGTCCTCTGGGGGGGGTGGAGGAGGCGGAGCTGGACTGTCTGTTACTGAAACGCAAGAACATGTAGAAAACAATTAGTTTTTTGGCTTCAATTTGGTCTAAATATGGTGAGTAAAAGTCATCACAAACCTTTCTTTTTGATTTAAGAAAGCAGCAAAGAAATGTTGAAATACTCTGACCAGTAGAGGGCAGTGAAGGATCCTGACTAAAAATGTGTTTGGCATGTAGGTCTCCATCACATCTGTTTTCACATACATTTTTATAAACAACGTCTTGCTCATTGTACTAAAGCAACTCTTTGGTTCCAACCTCCCTTTTCCCCATTGGTCGACCAAATGACCCCAGCAATGTTTTAAGTTCACGATAAAACGGCCCAAGACAGCAGTTTTACTACCTGCAGTAAAAACTCCAGATTTAGTCAGACTTTAAGTTTATTTCTGGCAAAGGTTTCTGTAATGAAACAGCTTTCAGGATGATACACAAAGCGATAGTAGTGCCTGTCTGAAATGTCCCACCCTTTGAAGCTCCCTCGTTAAAATACGTGATTCTAACTTACGGCCTGCTGTTGTCTATTCTTGCAAATACGCCAAGCTTATTTTATTGGATGTATTGTGAGCTTTAAACACAGACCAAAAAAAAAATTGCATCTAATTGCAATATGTTTAGAAACCATGTAGACTTTCATCTCATTGGGCGCTGGTGATCTTACCGTGAACAAAACTGCTTTCATGTCCCAAGTGAGCGAAATAAATGACGGCCATTTTTTCTAGTCACCTACATGCAACAAAACGTTTTGCTCTTTAAGACGTTTCTTCTCCACTAATGTCATTTTGGTGGCACAACTTATTTGATCTCGCTGTGATAAACAGTTGTAGTACGCCAACAACATGCTAGATGACGTTAAAACAGCAAGGTAAATCCAGGTAGCCATGGCAACCCGTGCAGTTTCTGCAGTCAAGTTTACAAACATATAATCCATCTGTGCATCTGCAGGTATGAACCGAAGTAGGTTTAATATGTCCTCCAGCCAATCACTCCATGTTCCTGTCAAAGTAATCGACTATAACCTCAGAATCTTATAAAAATTGTAGGATTTTTTTTCTAATTTAAAAAAAAATAAATCCAAAAAAATCTTACAACTCATGTAAATTTGGCCTAGGAGTTTTAAATGAAGTTTGATACAATATTTTCAAAGCACACTTTCACACATACATAGATATATAAATATGGGTGATGTGGGACATATTTGGATTTAATAAGCTTCGTCTTCTTTCCTCTCCTCTTTCGAACTGGGTGTGGAAGTTTTGTTGTCTTATGTTTTTATGTGATTGTTATTATGATATATATTTTGTTTTCTTCGTCGTTATTTAATTTTCCCTGACATTTTACTTGTTCAAAATAAAGATTTAATTTTTTAAAAAATCTTTGGGGCCACCCCTAAAAGTTGGTGCCCTGGGCTACCGCCCCTGTGAGGCTTTTCCAAGTTTCCAGATTAAATGTCTGCAGATGTTCTCTGATCCCTAAGCAGGCAGACACAGACAGGTGGAGAATTCAGGACAAGCCATCAGGTCACATTTTCTACCTTTTGGTGGAAAGACATTCGAGGATCCGGGCTAATTCATCACCATGGCAACCCCCCCAGACATCAGAGAGGGTGCTCCGCCAGCAAGCTTGTTTTGCTAGGCCGCGCGAGTAACAGCTAGCCCTTTTGAAGCCGGATGTGTGCAAACGTGTGTGTTCTCACCAGCAGCTGGGTGTGATGCTGTACTTACTGCTCTCCTGCATTCTGGCCACGAAGCCCGTCAGGGGGATCTGCGGGGTCAGCTGGACCATGGGGGGAGGAGGCGGAGGATTCACAGACACTGAAGCAGCGACGCCCAGGCGAGAAAGCAGAGCAAGCGACAGTGAGACGGGGAGCGGAGGTGGACAGGGAGAGTGATGGAGATGTGAAACGGGACATGACAAGAGCGTGAAAGTCAGCGGGGTAAAGATAAAAAAAAATAAAAATAATAGCCAGAGGTGGTAAAAAATGTGCAGGAAGAAATGCTTTTCGGTTTTCCGGTCTAGAGTGAAATTTCTTCTAATCTCAGTTTGAGGATTTGCCTCATCAGCATCTGTTTTTTTTTTTGTTTTTTTTTTTTAATTAAAAAATAAACTGTACACTGCAGAAAGCTTCAGACACAGTAAAAAGAAAGCCAAGAGCTACACAGACCCAAACACATGGCAGCGGCACGAGTTCACCAGCTGTTTAATCGTCAGAGTCAAATATTCTGACGATTAATCGGATAAAATAAAACAATCTGCCACCTCCTGTGGATTTTTCATATGTGATGTTAGAAATGCATTAAAATATGCAAATAAGCAGATCATAATAAACAAAGACGTTACTGCCTAAATGCAACAACATGGTGATCATTTTGTTTCAAACAATGCATCGGCATCTAAAAAAAATACTTCTAACATCAACATGTGAAAAATCAATCCAGAACACTGCTGAGCCGTTGATTAGTTTCGGATTAACAGATTAATAATTGGAGAGCAAAAGGTGCTTAAGACATTTTTGTACAGAATTTGTCAAAGTCAAACTGCAGCACCTGAACATAGCTACAAAGATTTTTTTATAACATATCTGCAAAATGTAGATATTTTTTGCATAGGTTTGGTTGATTTACTGCTCTCTTTGAGTCTGTATGCTCCAGTTAACGATTAATCAATTAATTGACGATCATTTCAATAATGTATTCATTGTGATTAATCCGATTAATCGCTTCAGCCCTGCTGAAAACCATCCAGAAAGTCACAGCATCTATACGTAATCCAGGTCATTTAAAGAATACACATCATACACATTGATGGAATATCCTCCTTGTATGAAAAAGCAGTTTAACCCCCACCGTCTCAAAAAAAAGACAAAAAGAGAGAAAGAGATAAGCGGACAGGCTAACAGATGAGGTCACACGCAGACACATGTCAGCTCTGACTCATAAATCACATGTAATGGAAGGGCGTCTGCAGTCTCACTGCGCTCCAAAGCCTCGTTGCTGTCCGTCTGCCTGGGGCTCAAACGTGTCACCTGCTTCCTGTAATCACCACTGACCGCTTTTAGTCTGGTTATGCTACACCGGCATAGAGTCTGCCTCGTCCTTCTGCGTTTTCTGCCAAGAAAGATGGTCGTCCTCTGAGGCAGGAGCCTTTAGAGGAGAATGGGGAGAACAAATCCAACCCCCTGGATAAGAAGGAACGGGTTTCCCCCGTTGTCCGGCGGCCGTTTGTGTTTCTGACCCACTTTATCGAAAGAGCAGGAAGTTTCCTCCAGGTGATTTGAAGGTTTGTTAAGTAAAGTGCTAAGAAGTAATGACGAAACGAATCAGAACGAAAACCGTATGGTTTCAGCATCCTAGGCCTCAGTTAGCGCGACTCATCATCTGCAGCGTCTTGCATAAGCATTATAAAGCCTAGAGAGCTTTGAATTTTTGTATTAGGTTGACACAGAGCAGCACATATTTATGAGATGGCAGGAAAATTATACACTACTTAAAAAGACATTTTAAATAAAAAAAAAAATAAAATAATTGCTTTATTGTCTTTAATTCAGTCAGTCTGGAACAATACTTTGGAGACCAAGCCTCAGCTGGAGATACAGTCAGAAATTATTTTAAATCAAGTTTAGGGGGGAAAAAAAAAAAAAAAAAAAACAGCCACAGACATAAAGAACATTTTGGAAAAAAGCCCACTACTAATTTTGCGCATGTAAAAGTATAAGTTTAACAACAGATATTTATTATGGGCCCAGAGAAGAGGCTTTTTTGTCGCTTGTGCGTCAGATTTAGAGGCATACCAGAGACAAATTAATGCAAAGGTTCCGCCTTGAGACTTTTGTATGTTTAAAAACAAAAAGAAATGAAAAAAATGTATTTGCGTCAAAGTGTTTAACACATTAAAATCGGTTATTAATTTATTGAAATTACTTAAAGTTCCGGCCCTAATTATTATCTTTCACATTCATTCCCATTCAATGACATAAAATCCCAGACAAAAATGTGGCTTTGATGTAAAAAAAAAACTAAAGACATAAACATAACTTTTAAATCTCCTCATCCATTTTCATCCCAGTCAACAACGTAAAAAAAACAAATCTCTTTGTTTTACAGTTGAAATGCAAGAAAGACTACTAAAGTGTTTCCCTCCTAAAGCTGTGACCTACCTGCGTTCTGTTGGAACGCCGGGCCCCCGTTGACGTGAGGCTGCTGGGAGGAGACGGAGGGCGCGCGGCGGTAGGTCCCTGTGGCTGACACCATGGAGGCCGAGGAAGTGGTGGAAGAGTTGTGACGGGAGATCTGGCGAGAGATGGTGCCGAACTGGGACATGGGGATGGGACCCAAGCCGGGGCCCTGCGGCACCGACGCCGCGGAGGTCGCCACTGCGGGACGGGAAGAGGGCGGCAGCCAGGAATAAAAATGGTGAAACGATCGGCTGCTGCATTCCATGTGAATTCTCCATTTGATGGAGGACAAACGAAGTGAGCTGCAGCTGCCGGGACCCACCTTGCCCCATGCTGGGCGGGGACGGAGTGGGAACGGCGAGGGGGACCCCGACCCCGGTGCCGCCGCTGTTCTCCCGGCCGCCGCTGCCCCCGCTGCTGCCGCTGCAGACACAGCAGAAGACGCTTCAGGAAGGCCCTAATTACACAACCGGGTCTGGGAGGCCGTCATTACTCCGGCGTGTGTCATTCTGTCGCAACACTTATTCCATCGCCATGGTAACAGGGTCACGTGTGGTATGCAAAAATGTTTCACAGTTGCCTTTTGCAGCCCGACGGTGGACCAACAACAGTCTGCTGCTGGGATGCGTTGCATCTGGGTTTGTGTTCGTTTAGCCCACACACACCTTAACAGCTTGAAGAAGCTTTAACGCTCTCGGGCCATTTGAAATGTTTTCAGAGCCGCGAATGTCACAAGACCTTGTGAAAAAGGACAACTTAGAATTCAGTGTGTCTTTTAATAAGCAACATCCTCTGTGGGATGGAAAATAACATAAATTACATGTATATTTCAAATACAGATGTAAATGCATATGACTGACATCTGTATGGTGTTTTCACACCTAATATTCCAGTGGACTTGGTTTGACTGGGACCAAAGTTGCAACATTTGTTTCATTTTCAGCTGGTTGCGGTTCACTTTCACACTGCACTGTGTCAAACAAATCAAATCTTTTGAAAAACCAGTCCAGCCCCTCGTCTGTGATGGCGCTGCATCAAGAACTACTGAAGGGAATTGCATAAAAACCCCAGAAGAAGACACAAGTGAAACTTCCTTCTTCATAAAATGTAAACAAACGAAGTGGGGTTTAACTTCAGTGGTTGTAGGATTTCTTTTTTTTTTTTTTCTTGGTGAAACACCACAAGCCATTTTTCCCGCTAATGCTCGGCTCACACTTTTGTTTTGGTTGTGTCTACCCAAGATGCCCTGTGCTACAGTTTGCCTCCTGCTTTTGCCGCGATCTCCTGTCAGCTTGGTATTCACATATGCATTCGAACCGCACCAGAGTTCACTTCAACCAAACCCAGACAGAAGTTTGCAGGCAGACAAGAGTTTGCTTTTTTTGATCTGCATCAGAGTTTGATTGCACCTTCACACCTCAACAAATGATCCAGACTTTCTAGGCAAACGAACTGGAGTTCGATTAAAGAGGACTGGCATGGTGTGAATGCGTCCTCAGTGTCATTCTCTGGAAGAATGCAATACGGTCTCAGGTTTGCTACCTGTGTGTCCTGGGTCTCTGGTTGAGCGAGGCCGTGCGTGCGGGGCTGTGCTGGTTCCCCAGTCGGGCCGGGCTCGTCATGTAGTCGTTAGGGACCACCGGAGGCTTCACGGGCTCCAGGGTCTTGTAGGGGGTGTTACGCCTGGATTCAGACCAGCAAGGTGAAAGAGAGAGAACAGATTTCAACCTTGGTTTGTAGAGGAAGAAAAATGTTCACAATCGAAACAAAGGGCAGGATAAAACCTTCAGAAGAAGCTCAAAGAGTAATCAGATTTATTATTAGAAGAGTTATTGAAAAATAATATATCTACAGGGTATCTGTGCATCCTTAAAACTCTTTGAAATCCTTAAATTAACATATCTAAAATTAAGGCCGTAAAATGGCTTAAATTTATGAAAGAAAACATAAGTTTGCCTAAGATACATTAATCACAGGTCTTCCACTAATGGGACTTTTCTTTCAGGCTACAGTCTGAGTCCAGACGCAGATATCATCACTCACTGCACTTTCTCTCAAGACGGTTGAAGCTGCCAGCTACCACCTTTCAATACTCGCTAGCTAGCCGCCTAGCGTTTTTTCACGCGAGCGTAAATTTATTGCAGTTCACTGACTACGTTAAGCTTCTCCAACCCACAAGATACTTAAAAAGTTTAAGGGGCGAAGAGAGCTGCTGTCAACAGCCACAAAGAGACCCCAGATATTTCAGTTTTGGTCCTCTGGAAAGAGAAATCTGAGTTGGTGAAACCTGCAGACACTTGGTTGCATTCAGCATTGCGCTGTAGCCTCTTACCCGAGCGTCCCCCGGCCAGCCATAGGGGGACTCGGGGGTTTCTGTGACGGCGGGTTGGTCCTGGACAGGGTTCCTCCTCGTCCTGCTGCATTGTTCCCGTGTTGCTGGAGAAGCAGAGAGGAGTTAAGTCTGGAGCTCGTTCATAGCTCGTCTGATTTCAATAGGGTTGAAAATTAGTCGTCATGAAAACTCTGATTTCCTTTCTATTCAACGCAGAGGAGAAGAAGGAGACAAAGTCAACTCTTACCTTGGCTTTAAGCCACTGAGTGCAAGCAGGCAGAGAGGAGACAAACAAGTTACTATTAAGCTTGGTTAGCAACACAGTTTCTTAGTAAGGACTGAAAGGAAAAACAGAGCGGAAATGAAAAACATCCATTCTCACTCTCCCTATGTATTCCCGTACTGACTGATGCGTTTCCAACTGTTTTACTCTTTAACCTGTCTTTGCTATCACTATTACTGGTTTTATATATGTATATATGTATAACCAATAGCAGATAAACTAATGAAGCTTAGAGTAAGTAAAGCATGGTGGCCCGCCAGGCTTATAATACTCTGGGGAAACACTGCCTGTTTTTTTTAACTCTTAAAAAAAATTGGGATATTTTAATTTCATAGCCCATTTGTTCTCTACGTACTGTTTGACTGACGTGGCCTGCTGATGTCTTGAGCGTTGCTATTGGACAAGAACCACGAGAGACTGTGAGGTCATAAATAACAGCAGACAGTCCGGGGGATGGGAAGGCTGTAACCTGTTAGAAAATCTGTCGCTGTGGTAACTCAGAAATGTCCACAAAGGTTATTGTGGCGAAGAAGAGAAGAGAAGAGCTCAGTCAACACGCCGCGTGTGAATGTCTCTGAATTCCCAGCCTTCGCTTGTGGCTGATGAAGGGGAAATTAAAGAAGAGGTGGAAGAACGACGACGATAATGCCTCAGGAGCTCGAGGGAATCCGCCACGGCTTAAACAAAACATGTCGAAGGGATGGAGCACTAATAAGCTGCACAGTAGATTTCTGTGTGGCAGCGACGAGTTTCATTGCCTCTGAACTATTTGCAGATGTGTATGGAAGAAAAGGGCTTGGGAGGGACTGGAATGCGATACGCATTTCTGGATCCATTTAAATGCATATCCACATGCACAGACATAGCTGGAAGGAGGGAGAGAGACAGAGAGAGTTTTAAAAGAAGAAGAAAACAAATAGGAAGCTAAAACCGAGAAATAAATCCTAATAAATTCCAAAACATAGTTGAATTAAAAGCTTTAAATCTTGGATTTTTTTTTTTTTTTTTTGAGCTCCAACAACCTCCAGCTCCACTGATCTGCGCTGATTTCCACAGAGATCCATCATCTCTTGTGTCCATGAATGATGCCTGATTTGCATAGCCAGCCATGCCAGATCTGCCTCAGTGTGAGCCAGCTCTCAAAGGAGGAGACAGAGGCTTTTGAATTTGAATCAGCGGATGTTTGAAAATCTGCAGACAGCCGCTATCTCAACAGAGACAGACCCAAAGGGGGGTAGGAGAAAACGACGCACAGGCCGAATCACACATTACGCACATGACCGGTTGTACACACGCACACACACACACATATGCACACACATATACGAGCACGTACAAAATGCACGGGAGAGGGGCGAGAGGAGAGGATGGATCATGGGGAGAAATATAAAAAATCCCAAAATGAAACGGAAGAAGGCTGAGAGATTTCTTTTCTTCTACGCTTCAACAGTGGATGTGGATGTGTGCATAACACTTGGCAAAGATGTCTCCTTCTCTTGTCTCCTTGCTCACACACACTCACCCACGCACGCACACACCCCCACACCAAACAACGTTCAGCTTCAGACAGTACTGGACCCCCAACAGCCCCCCCAAAAAAAGAGGTTTGGTTAGTGAATCTGCTTTCAGCCACAGTCAGCAACCTGCTCAGCATCGACTGGTAAACGGCGACATGCGGAGGTCCCACACATTTTAATGTCAGAACTCTTCCAGAATCACATTTCTGGGTTTCTCTGGTTAGACATTTTTAAAGTATTATGTAAAATTCACTCTTTTTCAGCCCTATGTCTTGTCATAATGTTATTCTCTCACCGGAAACATATTCAAAGTGTTGCTTTGATTCTTTCATGTATGTCTCAAAAATTTTTTAATCTCCCGTGGCAACCAATCTGGGGTACCTTGACTGATTTATCACCTCAGTGAACCTCTGGTTCTGTCTGCCTTCGTCTGAAGTTGAACTCTTTAACGTCTCCTCTTACTTTGACACCGTGTCCCACGTCGTCCAGCAGCGTGTAGTCGATGGGTTTCCGGATGTACCGCACGGGTCGCTCCATGTTCGCCGGGGCGATGATCTTGTGGGTACGAGAGGTGTTCTTGTTTGTGGTCAAGATGCCGATTTCTCGACGTGCCACCTTCTCCTTATGGATGTCCACCGTCTGAAAAAGAGACGGAGGATGAACACTGATGGGATGAAGCATCATGGTTATCCGGCATATTCAACTTTAACACTCTTTCCTTTACAAATATGCACAAAAGTTAGTTGATATTCTGCTAATGTTGAAAAAACACAATTGCTGTGTTTGCGTTGAATAAGAAATGCAATTAAAATCACGTGTGAATACGTTTGTACATTTGTTTACATAAGTAAAAAAAAAAAAGCCGCCCCATTCTCCTTCTACTACTTCCTGTCGTCTTCTTTGTTGTTTTCGTCAGTAGTAATATCTCGCTGTTGATCACATGAATTGTGTGATGCAAAAAAGGTGTTGCTGTCGCAGTTTTGCAAAAACCACTAATTTCTATATGTTTGAGAAACAATTTCCAGGCT
Source organism: Poeciliopsis turrubarensis (assembly GCA_010277015.1). NCBI lineage: Eukaryota > Metazoa > Chordata > Actinopteri > Cyprinodontiformes > Poeciliidae > Poeciliopsis > Poeciliopsis turrubarensis. The sequence continues at coordinate 210,054 of VMRN01000048.1, forward strand.
GGGAATCGAATTTGCGACTAAGGCCTCCAAATGCGGGTTGTGCTTAACCCCTGTGCCGCCACTGCACCCCTCATTGTGCTTATTTTATTTCTTGAATCCACTTTTATTTTTTACTATCCATTTTATGATGATTTATAAAAAACGCTGTATTATATTGCTAAAAACGCATTAAAGCTATTGCAATTTCATTTTAAATGATTATATTACAGCTTTTAACATCTCATGTCAAGATCGTTAAAAACAAAACAAAGTAAGCCTTCGGGATTTGTCTTTTTTCAACCATAGTAAAATCTAAAAGAGCAAACAGCAAACCAATTAGCTGGTGATTCATTTTGTTTTTCCTGTGTAATTTTCACAAAGATCCCCTTTGGCCCTTCACACCAGGACTAATTGAAAATACCAATGACCTACTTCTCCTGTAAGGCTTAAGTCATTATCACTCACAGCAGTCTCCTGAATGAACTGGCCCTCAATCTATGAATGATGGATGAAACTGGAACGGATGAGTGATGCTCAGAGGCAGAGGGGCGGGGCTAAGGAGAGCAGGAGGAAAAACGAGTGGAGCTGAAGCAGGCCCCGGGTTTCATGAACGAACCACTAGTAAAAAAATAAGCGCTCCCCCGTTCTCCTGCCTTATTGAAATCTTAAAATTTTAATCAATATCTTGGATGAATTACGATAAAAGCCGTACTGTCTTTTTTTGTTGTTGTTGTTTTGTTTCAAATAAGATTGAGCCAAGATGTAGAGGTAGGTTATGGAACAACAAAGAGCGCCCTTCCTGTTTTCCCTCCTGTTTTCTCTCTTCCTACCAAAAACTGGATGGAAAAGTTTTCCAATTTTTGTTCACAGACACTTCATAATTCATCTTATTTGTCATTTTAGTTGTTTTGTTGATGTGATTTTGATATTTAAAATGTCTTCCAGTTCAGTGTTAAATGTCTGTTAGAATTTAAATTTGATTGATTTTTGAGAACATGTTCTCGCGCTATGATGCGACCACCTGTATATAACTAAAAAACCGTCTCAAAACTACAATATTATCGATTATCGCAAAAACCTTTGGGACAATTAATCGTTTGGCAAAATTAGTTATTGTGGCAGGCCTAGACCTGAGCATATGTGCAAAATCATTAGAGTTATTAATCCATTGAAATACTGATTCAATTGATTAGCTTTTCATACAATTGTTCACATAATGACATTTACTGTTGCATTTATCCAACTGGTCAGGACCGAATGCCTCTTTATTGAGTACAGACATATAGATATGTTTACTAATAGAGAGTTGTGACATGATTGCAGCAGGTAGTAAATGTTTTTAAATAACGGTGTACCACCCAGTGTGTAGGAATGCGTTGATGTTTTTGCTAGGTGTTGTCAAATGCCTTCTCCTGATCTGAAGTCTCTGACTGGCTGAATGAGAGTTAAATATAGAGAACCAGCTGAGCCCTTTTTTAGGAGAGGAAACCAACGTTACACACCCAGCTTCAGCTGGGAAGTAAGAGAAAAGAGCCGCCCATTTCCTGCCAGCGACAGGCGAGCTGAGGCGAAGATTAGATAAAGTGAGAAAAACCAAGAAGAACAACAGAAAAGGATAAGGCAAACAGAGGAGTCTGACATTACACTGCACTAAAAAACCCAAACAAACAAACAATGAAGATGAGGGAAAACAAGTAATGGAGATTTACATATAGGGTTTAAAACAAATCCAGCACACACGTTTCTCAGCAACAACGGCTGCTGTAAACATCCGTCATGCGTCTTTTGCTCCACTACCACGGCCGTGAACAAACACGGTAATCCTGAAACGCTGCACCGTCGTCTCTATTTTCAACATTTCCTTGGAGCGCTCATTGCTGAAGGCCTGAGCATGCGTGATGATCTGTGTCAAACTTTCAGATGTAATAACTGGTTACCTAATCGCTGATGGCACAACTCCGTCTGCCCGTCCTGCACTCGCTCCGTCTCATTTTCTTTTGTAATCTTTGCCCTCAGAGACGTCCCTGCTGCGTGTTTCAAACGGCAGATGGTTCAGGGGCGATGATCTCCTGCCTCGGTCTAATAAATCTCCTTTTAGCAAAACAATTCCTCATTTCCACAAAGTAGCCAAATATGCTGAGGTGTGGCTGGAACCGGGAGGATAAAGTCCAAGACAAGATAGACGATTTCAAACGTCATGAATGTACTATTCAGATTAGGGACACGCCGATACGCTTTTCTCACTACTGATACCGGTATTTGAGGCGTTAGCATCGGCCGATACCGATCCGATACAGAAAAACGATGATTAATTGATTTAAAACGTTTCTATTTTGTGAAGACAGACATAAATGTACTGATTTATCTGTTTGATAACTCTGCACCAGTGCAGCACACTTAATGACACCGATAGCTTCAGAAGCTTGGTCAAAAGTTTTAACCCAACCCAACTTTAATTTGGGTTATATATAGGAATTATATATATATAATGTAAAATAAATGATGGATTATGACGTCGCTCAGAGCACGAAGCATAGAATAGAATTACACTGAATAGATCTACCCTTATGGATCAGAAACATTTTCACTGATACTCAATGTAGATTTTTTTCACAATATCGAGGCCTATACAGATATTCGTATCCTATTAGTGCATTTCCTATTCACATAGGTTTACTCTGGATCCAGGCATCTCAGCTAACAGTCAACTGGATCACCTGACACTGACCAATTGTTTATGGGGAACAAAATGGAGGAAAATAAATAAAAAAGCAGGCATGGAAAGTGTTACACAGCCAGAGCGTGTGTGTTTTATCTACCTCTGCATTGAAGATATTTTTAGCCCCAATTATCCAACCTAAACAATGATTCACATCTCAGCTTTAGATGGCGTGTTGACGTCGAAGCGTTCCTTGTGTTATTCCGTCACCGCCTCGTCTGTTGTGAGCTTTTTAAACGAGCCTAGGACTTGGCAAGCCACGTTTGGCTTCCTTCTCGCTCTAATCTCATTTCAACCGTTTCAGCTGAACTAAGCTGGAAGTTCAAACTTAATTCTTTAGACACAAAAACACTTGAACGCTGAACGAAAGCCAGAAATGCCTGTTTTAGATGCGCGAACGAGGGAGGGGGGACATTCAGAATTATTCATGCCCTTTGTGGCGTTTCCAGTTTTCTCATGCAACAATCGCGATCTTCAGTTGGGAGTTTTTTGGGAATTTATGTGATGGACCAACACAATGTAGCAAATAACTGTAAAGTTAAAAGGAAAATATGTAGTTTACAAATGTATTGTGTAAAGGAAAAAGAAACTGAACTGTATCTTGGGTGTGTGACCTCAAGCTCATTAATCTGTGAACACTGCAGATTCTCAATTGGATTTAGGTCTATACTTTGACTGGGACGCCTAAATATGTTTTGACTAGTCCATTCCACTGTAATCCTTGTTTGTACTGTGCTTCCAGTACAAATATGCGCAAAACTTTGTCGGTATTCCGCTAGAATCAAAAAAGCTCAATTTTGCAATTGCAGTGTTTCTATTAAACAAGAAACGCAATTAAAATCCCACGTTAATAAGCTTATTAACCTACAAGTGCCTACGATGCTGCTGTGCACAAACTGGTGTGATGTGAAAAAAGAAGTGTCTCCATTTGCAATTTTATCTTCAGAAAGGCTGAAAAATCACCCATCCTAGCACAGAAATGTTTTTGTCAAAGTTGATTTGTTTGTTTTCAGCAAATTTATTCCCGCAATTTAAACTTGCACAGTTTTATGGTCAATGGAAACTTAGCTGCAGTCATGCAGTCAAAGTTTATTTCCAAGAATTGCCCTGTAATTATTAGGATTGCACCGACTGCAGTTTTCTGGCCAGTTGTTACCTATTTTTTTTTGTCTGAAAAGTAAAGCTTTATTTGTAAAGCCCTTCTAAAGATAAAAAAAAAGTCACAAAGTGCCTCAGCAAACAAAATAAATACACAAAACAAATTTAAGAAAAAATCTGTAAAAAGTTACGTTTTTAGCTGGTCACTGAGTCCGCATCCAGCGGCGGTTTTTGATGTTGGATTCATGGGCGGTTGCCCAGGGCGGCATCAGAGAGTTGTGAGGCTCCCAAGAATAGAAAATAAAATGCATCTTATCTGTCGGTTTTCCCCTGAACAAGTTTGCTACAACTTGTATGCATGAGTAGTGAAATAAGTTTCCCTTAGTTGCTGTTGAGTACTGGGAGACTAAAGTACCTACTTTCTGCTACATAAAAAAACAAAATCTGGTAATTGCTTGCATTTTCATTGGTTGGAGTATGCGGACAGAAGGAGGAGCTTGCCCAGGGCACAGTTCTTGGGCAAGCCCAACTGCGTGCATATTTTATATTTCAAGCTTATTAAGCACAGTGATTAATTGTCATTAAATTATTTTGTCGATTAACAGGGGTTAAAAAAAAAAATAAAAAAAAAAAAACATTTTTAAGAGTTGTTGGCACACTGATTATGTGAAATTGTCCAAGTTACGCTCCAGTGTCCGTACTGAGAGAGAATTCTGCACTCGACGGCTGATCAGTTACATTGCGGTCAGCGCCGAGGGCTATGAAATGTGAAGCAGCGATGTCAAGTGGGAAACAAGATCGGGCGCTAAGCCTCTGTAACGGGTCGATAAAGGCGGCGCATTGTTCTTGGTCGGACTGCGCCTAACGCCGCTCTATCCGGCCGCGGGAGGTGAGAATGCAGAGACAGAGAGAGAGAGAGTGCTGCTGTCAGGACTTTTTCTTCATTCCTGACGGGCTTAATGAAGCATGGAGGCAGGGCACGGGACGTTCACTGACTGACAGAGAGACAGAGAGCAGACAGCAGAGGTGTGGCATGCCCTCCATCATGTCTGTCTCCCAGACTTTATTACTTCCTCTAATGTCATCATGCTGGAGAGCATCAGTGGAAAGCATGTCTTTGTACTTAACTGGAATGAATTTCTAAATTAAAATTATGCGAAATACAACAGCACAACAATAACAGTTTCTATCGTGAAAGACTAGGGCTGTAGGACGTTTTATATCAGCCGATATTGATCATTATTAATCAGTTTTTTGTTTGAAATATATGAAATGATGACTTGACCTTTCCTCTCTTGTCCACAGTTTTCACTCCGGATTGTCGTTTTTTTATTTTTAGGCAGTTTTGAGACGGGTGAAATCTTAAACCGCTGATATGCAAGTTACTCAACAAGTTGTTGCAACTGGGGGTGGGGGGTACCGATTTACCTGCACTTAATTTTGGGACATCGGTGATCGGCCGATAATTACATATGAAGCCGATCTTTTCACACAATATCATTCACCTCTGCGAATGTCTAAAATCCAGCAACTGTCTTCTCCTGCTCTGCCGTGACAGAGTTCCCACTGGTGGTCCTGCTCACCAGGTCATATCTGCACGTTTGCAGCGAACAGCAGTCATCCCAATGTTGCCAACTCTGTGACTTTCTTGCTATATTTACCGCCATTTCAGACCAAAAAAAAAAAAAAAGATATTGGCCAAAATGGGAATGAGCAGATAAGGCTTTTTAAATATCAGCGTTCGGTCAGAAAACACAACCGGTGCAGCCTCATAGGTAACCGCTGAGTGAGTTATTTAGTTGATGCCACCCAATGTTGCTTAGTTGGCTGGGAAAGGCTGAGCTGATGAAGCCTTCATCTGCTTAAATCTCCCAGAATGCTGTGCGGTTCTGAAATGCTCATATCGTATTTGGTACACATTTTGGTACATGGTGGGAGTGTTTCCTCTGGGATTTGTTTTTTAAACCTTGGTGATAGGCTGTCAAGGTGCGTGTGTGTGATACGACACTGGTGATGAAGTAAATCAGAGAGTCTTCAAAACGTATCCGACACGTTAGGCACGAAGGCCAAACTACAGAATTTAACTACGGTCGTTCAAAAACCAACATATGATGACGTATGGATAGTTTCCACAGAGTTTAACTAAAAATGAATTCTACTTAACCTTCCTTAGATACTTTTCTTGCATCTTTTCTGTGCCTCTATTTTGAACGGCATGAAGAGGAAACCCTGCAGTGTGTGAAATGGTTCGTGTCGAAATCATCTCAACTAAAGCCTCCCGGGTGTCGATCTGGTCTTTGTACCTGGGAGATGTGGTTGATGGAGGACTCCATGCGTCGTAGCTGCGAGGCCTGAATGTCCAGCAGCTGCAGCACATTGTTAGCTAAGGCATTGATCTGGTAGGCAACGCTGGCCAGAGACTGCGTGGTGTAGGCTTTGGTCTCCTCCAGGGCTTTCTTTTTGTCTTGAGCCTGGCAGGGAGAGGAAAAGAAAGCAGAAGTTAGAAAAAAAAAAAAAAGAAAGTGAAAAGTAGTGAAAGGATGTGTGGTAGGAGGAAATGCTGTACTCTAATTTTTACTCTCTTGTCAGTTTTTTTTTTTTAAGCTGAGAGTGTGGAGAGCCGGTATCTGACAGGACCATTCAGTCTCGGCTGTTCTCAAACAGCAAAGCCCCCGTTAAGCTCCGAGGAGAAGCGAGGGCAAGTTTGCGAGACTCCAGAGGAAGATAACCCAAGCCAGGAAATTTCACCACACAACTCCAGAGTAAGCCAGGTTGGCAGTGTGGGAACAGGTGCATGGTGGGAATTATGCCCAGAATGCAGGAATGCCAGGACATTCCTATTTTTTTTCTTACTTTTATTTTATGGGATCTGCCCGGCTGCACAAACCATCTGTTTCTGGATGTCTCTGCATAGCACTGAGATTGAGTGGACATATTTATAGTTTGGAAACCAAACAGAGATAGTCCAGCCACACACAGAGAGGCTCTCTAACAGGGGAAATGCCAAGTCCGGTTAGGAAGCAGGACTACAATTATTCCACAGATGTTTTTCATTAAAAAAATTTAAAAAAAGAAATCTAATTTTGCACATCAAAATGCAGTTTATCACGGTGGAATTTATTGCTTTATTAAATCCTAGAAATAAATTGAAAAAAAAAACTGTAGGGGAAGAAAAATTCCATAAATATGCAAATTAGCCCACCCACTCATTAGTTGTTTCTGAATTCCAGGATTATCTGAAAGTTAATATGATCAATGCAGTCTTCGACGTCTGAACTTCACACTCCGCTAAGCCCAAAAGGACTTGCTTCAGCTTTGAAACAATCTTTCCGTTTTATCACCATTTCTCTTCTGATTTGATAGAATATTAACATTTTGGAATGACTTATATGACTCCTGATCATGAGGGTGATGATCAGGAGCCCTTCTCTGAAGCCAAGTAGTCAACTTAAACGTGAGCGAGTCCGTGTTTATTGCCCAATCTGATGCGATGTGATTCTACTGTTTGGTTTATGTAAGAATATTGCAGATCTGTTGCATGACACAGGGCTTTTCCAATTCCCCAACAGCAATTTTAAAGCCGCGTCATCCCTAATCTTTGCTTAAAGAACGTCAGGCGGCATTATGAGCAGCTTTCAAGGCCGACCATGACTTGCTTCTTGGTGCCTGTTTCATCAGAACAAAGACTTGGACTCCTCCTTTCGTTACGAGGTGAATCTAATCTCACTGCAGCAGCTCACTGCTGACCCGCATTTCAAAACTAGCCTAACTCTTAGAAAATGCACGTTTCAGCAGCAAGGCCAGTTTCGTCTTATCCATGGAGGGTCAACGGGGACAAAAATTAAACATAAATACATAATTAAATCATTAATAAACATTAACTCATTAAAATGCAAACTTATAATAGCCAGTGCAGATAATGAAGTAAATATCTATTTAATTATTTCATGGTTCCCGCTCCTGCACTGTGATCATGAGGTAATCTTATCCGTCAAAGTGGAGGGGCGGAGCTACGGGCGGGGCTAGCACTGATCTTTTTCTCCAAATGTACGGAGTGTTGAATGGGACAAAATTAAGTAAGTATGTACATCATGATGACATAGATAATTGCTGAATTAAATAAATGATCTGTTTATGCGTTCAAATAACTCATTTAAATGCTTAAGTTGTGCGTTTAAATAAATACACTTAAATAAACAAATGAATCATTATAATAAATTTATTTAAATAAATAAATATTTGATATTTACGTTACTAATGAGAGTCATTTATAATTCTAAACCTGTCATTAAATTGCTAAAATGCAAACTTATAATAGCGGATGCACTAATTTACTATTTCATTACTTCATTACTCCGGTTCCTGCAGTGTCACCATGAAGTAAGTTTATATACAAAGCTTGCTTGAAGTCGAGGGGTGGAGTTATGGGCAGAGTTAATGCTAAGCTATTAGCTTCAACCTTTGAAAACCATGGCGGCTCGCGCTGAGGTCAGCTAAATGTAGGAGGACTTATTTGACAAATTGTCTATCAATTAAACATTTAATTAACCATTTATTTATCTCATGGTACATTTAATTAAGCCACTTAATAGTGCATTTATTTATTTAATTTGGTCCCTTTTTGCCCTCCATACAAATTAGGCTGATGAGCATCCTAGAGATTTAATAGCATTCAGTGTTAAGAAGGGAGAAAGAACATTTTTGAAGAAACATTCTTTTAAAAGATGAAAAACAAGAACCCCCGTAAGCCGAAAGCAGCTTGAAAATGACGCTAAAGATGATGTGCAAGCAGTTTTCCTGTTCCACTTCCTCCCCTATGACAGGCCACCTGCTGCACTAATATCTGCTGAAAGGCTCTGCTGCTGCCTGCAGAGTCCCAGCTTACCAGCCTGCCACACAGCAGACACCCTGTTGGTTGGGTATGATCACAAATACTGGATGAAAGGTCCATATTTAAACGCTTTCCGTGCACGTATATTGGAAACAGACATAACTACAATTACTCCTGAAGAAGTGCGTGGAAGCTAAAGTACGAGTACAAAACCTTTCATTTTAACAAAACGTTAACTTGAACAGCAACCTTTACACAATTTTATGCAGTAAAATTTCCTGGCCACTAAACTACTGGGATACAGGGAAGCAAAAAGATCCCTTAAGAGTCAGAAAGATTTTGTTTAACAAAAGATTCTGAGGAACCGCGAAGCAAACTCTTTTAGCTTTCTTACTAAAAATAGCCAGTAATCAGTGATCCATTCACAAGTGAAACACGGGAGGTTTCGAAAAAAAAAGAAAAAGAAATGCACCACTTTTCTATTTTACGTATGGAAGCAAATAAGCCAGACTGTGCAGAGTTAGAACAGAGCTGGAATGGAGACTGAAAACCTTGATGTACTTTGACGTAAAAATTTCCGCTGCCCTAATTATGACACTCTTTGGACTAGAAGTCGTTAATAAGGGAAGAAACCTCAATTAGTTCTTTTTGATATTCGTGAGGTGTTTTAAATCAAAGCCAGGGAAGGCACAGAATGGGCGAGAAGTTAGCCACCAAACAAATAAGCAGGAAAACTGAACATGTCAAAGCAAAGATGGCCTGTTTTGACTTTTTCACTTCAAACTGTTGTCCGTCACAGTGCACGCTGGTCTTGGAAATGTTGCCAGCCATTTGCAGATTTCAGACATTTAAGAAAGATTGAACGTTCTGTTTATAGTTGCTAATTACTAAAGCACTAAAGATAAAACTTACAGCCAAATAAGGATTTTGCCTCTTTAAAATAAAAGTATAAGCTTGTAAATTTTCTCATTTACACTGGGTGAGGGATCCATTACAAATGCTTGTAATAATAAATCAATGAGGAAAATATTGGATGTTGGCGTTCTAATGTTTACAAACCAAATATAAAGAACTGATTTTTTTTTTTTCTTTGAGCACAACTTCAAAAGAAAATTCAACCACTTTTATATATTGCAATTGGACCACCGTTAAAATGGACGTGATGTAAGTGAAGGAGCTGTAATCCAACCTCAACAAATGTTGTGGACATCAACTCAAGATGAACGAAGGAAAAAAAAAAAAAATCCTCTTTAGAAATGACAGTAACTTTTAAGCACATTACTGGACCATGTCAAGACATTTATTCCTCCAACCTACTTTAAAGTTGAAGTGACTGACTGCAACTTGTCCAACAAAGTCCCAAACTGAGACAATGAGTTCAATATGCAGAGTAGAATTGGAACGGTGGAACAAATAGCGTTTCTTTCCTTTATCCCGCACTGGCCTATCAAACAAACAACAAAAAGACTCAAACGAATATAAAATCTGCTTTATTCTTACCAGTTTTTATGGGTGACAGTTTGACAGCTCCTCCAAAATAGATTTCTTTTTTATTTTTTTTGCAAATATCTGATCTAAGAATAAAACTCCAGTTCGGAAGCATCACACAAACGATCTCCATATCACAGCGTGGCTGTTTGTTTTTGTGCAGCGCTGCTATTTAAGCTGATGATCTGACAGTAGGAGTGCTTTTTAAATGGCCTATATGCAGGAGGATGAAGAACCATTTGAAATTAGACGAGCAGATTTCAGCTCTGGGCTTCAACATCCCGGACTCGCAACAGGAGGCTCGAGTCATAATGCTCAGCAGACATATCACCGGTGAAGCTGTCTTGGCTGACCATTTGCATGCTTCATGGCGTCATTTTTTTTTTTTTAAGCGCGTTAAGATGCATGCAGATTCTAACTGTTTCTAATCTCCGTAAAGGGATTATTATTCAACAGAAACAACAAAAAAAAAGATTCATGTTCATCTTCCATGGCTGGCCTGCTGAGAAACACTGCACTAGTGAACAATTTTCGATAGGAGTTTCATGAATCGATATTGATATCTGAAATCGGTCCAATATCAAACAAAAATAATTGCTATCAGATTATAACGGCCTGCATAAAATCTCTGACAGAAGCATTCAACCCCAGCATTTCAATCCAGCAGTGCTTCTGTCCCTTTAGATAATAATAAATGTGTCTCTCATACCTATTGCGTAACTTCACTTGATCAAGCCTTTTCTAACATTGCACATGACAAAAACAGCAATAATTCGTGCTGACATTGTATCGGGTCAACATCGGTATCGGCCAACACTCAAAGCTGTGGTATCGGAACTGAAAAAAGATGCATCGCTACACCCCTTGCTTTCGAGATCCACCGAAAATAAAATCAACATAATTGTGTCATCATATTTTGATCAATTGGTTAAGAAAGTACTAAGGAGATTATATAGTTGTTATGACAACAAACAGATGAAAATGTGCACGTCTTACCCACCAAATGGAAATTCCTCTATTTACCGTCTATGCACAACAGAAATTTTTGTCATGATGCAGTTTATAATACTAACAGCTGCTTAATAATTGAATAAATATCACAAGTTACTGATAACCTATATATTTAAAACATTTAAGCAAATCCTTGCGACTTCCACTTCCTTAGATAAGTTTGAGAACTGGCTCTTCTTGGGCAAAGTTACATTTTCTTGTGACGTAAACTGATCATTTTCTTTCTCCGGCTGTTTAAAGTACAGCTCACTGGAGGCACTGCCCTCTATGTGCTGCTGATTGCTTAGCTGACAGAGTACGACTGACGTTTTCCCCCAAATTCGCCTGCTTAGAAGAACACAGACAGTCATGGTGGCAGCACACTGCTTCCTGCTAAAGGTGACATGTTTCTGTTTAGCAACGCTTAGTTAAATAGTTAAAATTAGCGATTCTACAAAAAGGAAGAAGAGTCATGACCACTTGAAAAATATTTCCAAATTACTTGTTTATTGTGCAATTTTGTCTACGTGTTGAAATTAAAATAGAATTAATAAATTAATATTTCAGATCTGTGGTTCCTGGCTGGAGAGCTTGTTTGTGCAAAATATGTCCAAGGTAAACACAAACAAGCAGACATAGATTTTTTTTACTGAAAAACTTATTTTACACAATATCATTAAAACGTTAAAATATGAAAGAAAAAAAAAATTTCAATTCTTTTTTTTATTTTAAAAAACTAAGAAAAAAAATATTTATTGCCTGCTATGCAATAACATAGAATTCCTTTACCGAATCAGAACCTGTTGAATGTTAGAAAACAAACAAACAAAAAGAAAAAGCCAGTTGAGTAGCTTTGGATAAAACATGTTTGCAGAGAACAGTGTTTCTGTTTGAAAGGCAAAATGTGTATTTTGTTCAGGTTTGGCTTAATCTCCGCTCTCAATATGTTCTGTGTTCTTTTTTTTGTTTTTTTTTCAGCAAATGGCCTTTTTTCCAGCTAACAATTAAGGATTACTAAAGTAGCTGATGATCGTTTCAATAAATCGGATTCATCCTTTCAACCCTACTTTTATATAGGAAGGTCACAATTGTGTTTCTGATGGCGACTGGCGTGAAGCAAAAAAAAACAAAACAGAAAAGAAAGGATGTGGCATTATGTTGAACTGCGGCTATGGTCTTTCACAGCATCACAGTGAAAATAATTGCCTCTATGGAGCACAGCTCTTGGTCGCACTGCTGAGACACACAACAGTTCACACCGGACCACTCGGCCAGCGACGCCGGCTCACACATTGACTGAAAACACTCTGCGGGAGAGCAGCAATATGAAATCAAATCACAGGGTCTGCAATCTCCAACAGCCGCTCAGATGCAACATTTAGCATCGTACCACAGCGCAGTCGCTTTCGCGTTCAAATTTCACATTTAGCCGGATGGGTGGACTCTTCAATCCAAGCTTTAAGTGACTGGGATGCAAAAAGTGGGATGTGGACGATGGCATGCTGGGAAAAAGGAAGAGAGGGAGGAAAACGTGGCTAATCGTGTTGTTTGTCGCAAACAAAATTGGCGACAAGCTACTCATAAATAACCAGAGAAATTACTGGCTGATGCCAATTTCTGGCTTCCTGAAACACTTACTCCGATTTTGACGGTTTGGATGCATTTCTAATAACTGCACCATATAAAATAGAGCAAAAAATGAGGCACAGGTTTTGATAGAGGACAAATCTTATCAATGTGAACCATTGCTCACAAAAAGTTGTGTTTAGCACACAACCACACCTTAGAAGAAACCTGACATAATGTAATAATACAAGTGGAGATGCAACAGCCAAGATTTTGTTTTTTATGTTGGAACCATTTATTGATGTCCATAAGATTTAGTGAGTTTTTGTTAAACTAAAAAAAAACAAAAAAAAAAAACATCCAAGTTCATGTGGCAAATGTGTTGGTAAATAAAATATAATGGGGATTCTTTTTTCTCCATTTAAACTAATATGCTAATTACTTAAAAGGGAAAATTGAGATATCAAGCTGACTGATTGGTGCATCTCTGCATTGATTTGGTGTTTTCTTTTTTTTTTCATCTGCAAGGCAATGGCTTACCCTGTGGCACGCATAAGTGAAGATTACTAATGTAATCCAGTGCAAAGATTAACAGAAGAAAAGTGTCACATTTACGTAAACCAAACACATTTATATATATATATATATATATTTAGCCTATCTATCTTTTAAGAACCCATTTTTCTTTTCGTAACGCTGTTGTGACGCCTGAACGTCGCCTGCACACTCAGTGGGATTCGTTTAGAGAAGGATAAAAACGTCAAAAATTAAAAATGGGGTCGACATTGTCTCTCACAGGTACCTATAAGAGACCGAAGTGACAAATCACTTACAGCCTTAAGGACGACACACCCTCTCAAAGGCCCCCCAGCAGCTCTCAACTCGCCCCTGGCTTGATAAATGAAGCCGAAAGGAGAAAACGCCGACCTGCAGCCCTGCCCGAGCCGGGATCCGTGAGCCGGGAGCCGAGACCACTCGGCGAGGCCAGCGCTCGGAGAACCGCTTTCATCGCGACCAGCATTTCCTGTCGCTGTGGTTTCACTCTCCTCAGCTACAACACCGCAGGCACGACGGAGGAAGGGGGAGAGGGGGAAATCATCGCGTTTAGCGGCCTTTACTTACCTGAACATAATTGTTTTCACAGTATTCTGCAACCCGGGACAGGTTCTGGTAGCTCTCCACCAGCGCTCTTTTACCGGCCGGGATTTCCTCCTCTAATAGCATTTGTAGCTCTGCCATCTTACATCCCTTTGCATTGCTCTCCTGCCCGTCTTTCTTTTTTTTTCCTTCAGTGAGGCGAGGCTGTGATGCTGTGCTGTATTGCTGAGAAAGGGGCTCCCCCGTCTGGCATTGTGGCTCCGCGCTGGCCTCCGATTCACAACAGCGCGTGACGAATCGGAGCTACGTTGTAAACGGAGAGCGCTCATTGGCTCAAAAGCCGAGCGGGGGGACGAGCGAACCAATCAGATTTCGCTGCGGCGGTTTTACACGTAATGCAATATTTTAGTAGATTTTTCATTTAATTAGTATAGCAAAGTGATTTTAATATGTTAATATAAGTAGGTTACACAATTTTTGTCTTTTTTTTATATTTAACTGTCATAGTGAAAGATATATAAACAACAATAATAAAACAAAGCCTGTAATAATTATTAAAATTTTATCAACAATAATAAACCACAAATTGAGGTGTAAATTTAATTTCTCTGACGCATATCATCCAATAAAGTTGAACTGAATTTACTAATTTAAAAAATAGATCTCTTACTTTTGTCATCCATCAACACAAATGTACTCAGAAAACTGAGTATGCTATGAAATACAGAAATCCAAAATTCTCCGCGTTAATAATGAAACTTCTAAATAAAAAACATTTTTAAAAACATGTAAAATCACATAAAATTGGTATGACAAACATCAAGAATGCGTTCACCAGCGTTCATTTTTAGATTTTGCTAAACAGCCAAAGCTTCTACAATAATATAATATAATATAATATAATATAATATAATATAATATAATATAATATAATATAATATAATATAAT
>VMRN01000048.1:224781-255130 GCA_010277015.1 Poeciliopsis turrubarensis
ATATAATATAATATAATATAATATAATATAATATAATATAATATAATGCAATATAATTCGAAGCAATCCTTATTTTCTACATTTGTAACATTTGTCTGAAATTTACATAAATAATGATGATAACGCTTAAAATAAATCCAGAGTGCTTATATGACATACATTTCCAAAGATATGTCAGTCTGACATCTTAAAATCAACAAACTGGGTTTCAGAGTTTTGCTGCATAGACGAAACACGTTTTAGGACTACATTTCCCATCACCACCCTGTGTTTTAAATCCCCCCTCAAGTACATGAGGTTTGTGGGATTTGAACGCCGTCAGCGGTGGGAGGCGAACCTCTTCCCAGCGTGGCTCTTGCTGCTCTGAACTACATTTCCCACAAGCCTGAGCGGCGCTCGAGCGTCGACTGCTGGGCTTCATCCTTAACCCGAGAGGAGATTGGCTCCCTGCTTCAATACTGCAGGCAGACACCGGCTTTATCAAGCGATAAGGTGGGTTTCTTCAAACTGCGAGACGGGAGGTTGGGCAGGTTAAAAAAAAAAAAAAAAGCAACAGATAGAGTGGGTTACGCGGATTATATGGGCTAATAGAAGAAAATAAATTGAGAGCATGCTAATCTCCCGTTTCTGTCTATAGGCTGCAGGGCAGGGGGACTGCACTCTTCATCGGACATTCTCTGATCCACCCTGATTTTTTTTTTTTTTTTTTTAATCCCTATTCTCGTCCAAGATCTGAGGCTCCTTTCATGTCATCCCTGTGTGGACTCGGCATGGCGCAGCAGGAGAAGAAGAAAGAGGAGCAGGAGGAGGAGGAGGAGTACAGCCTGGAGGCGAAATTTACCGCTGCGGTTAAAGTGATCCGGAGTTTGCCGGATGAAGGTGATGAATCATCCCGATCCGTTCTGGGGGAAGGCAATTACAAAATAAACCCAGAGTTGTCTAATTATGCGCAGTAGTCCATGTGACGTGCGCGCCTTGTGGGGTGTAAACAATCCAGGTGACTGACCTACATGCTCTCATAAAGCTGCTGCACAAGCATAAAGAGCCGTGATTAAGGGAGTCAGTCGTTTGTCTGGTCTACAGGCTTAGATCATGGATTAGCACGCAATTCTTAAAAGGAATCTTTTGCTTATTTATTTATTCATTTATTTTAATGAGGTTTTACATGTCGTCCACCCTGTCTTCATTTATTAGGTCCTTTCCAGCCTTCAGATGACTTGATGCTGATGTTTTATAGCTACTACAAGCAGGCTACCATGGGGCCCTGCCGCATCCCCAGACCGACTGGCTTCTGGGACACTGGAGGCAGAGCCAAATGGTAAACTTTCACTTTTTTAAGCTGAATTTAACTTATGAATATGCAGAGATGAATTTATTAGAGCTTGACCCCACTTCCGTGCTTTGGAGATCATTTGCCTTGCCTTCAGACTGCTATTTTTATTTTTTTATTTTTTTGTCAAAATGGCTGTAAAAACTTGTTGTTGTCAAAAATGTAAATATTGTGGCGTTAATATGTTGTTGTGGTCCCCATTTTCAAGGATAATCTGCAATCAAATTCGGAGCAAGCAGTTTTTTCTTGGTGGCAGATCAGTCGATTATTCAAAAATAACAGGTTCTGCATAACTGGTACCAGGATGTGGGCCTCCTTCTAGCCGGAGAGGCACTGGTTCTGGTCAGAAGCAATCAGTCAGAGCCATAGAGGCGGGTCCTAGCGCTGTCAATCACGCTTCTGTACATGTATGCAGATCATCTGTCTCATACTATCATGTCACGGTGACAGTTTAAAAAAAGTATGTGAAATATATGTAGATATATAGAAATTATGCTGCAGCTTTAAAGATAACCAGAAGAAGTCAAGTTTTCAGTTTGCCACAAGTTATGCACACCAGCGGTCCGTTGGGCCTGTTTTAATGATGTTTTAAATGTCGTCCACCCTGTCTTCATTTCTTAGACATGTTTCCCTGATCCATAGTAACATCCCTGCAAAAGCCTTCAACTCGTTTACTTTAACCAGGGATGTGACGACAGGAAAACCTCCAAACCAGGCGGCTCAGTGAGATCATGGAAGCATAAATGATACAGCAAACCTCTGAAAAGCAGTGCTCATGTTGGACGAGACTAGAGCTGAACTTTCTGGCCTTTCTGTCAACAAACCTGATGCTTTTCATCAGCGGGCACAGAAAAGTTTATGGTTAATGGAAATACTTAAGTACTTATTTAGGGAGAAACCATGCAAAAGGCTTAATGTTGGAACTTTGTCTTACCTTGTGGCAGAAAAACACAACAGTTTTTTTTTTTGTTTTTTTTTTCAAATATAATTTTATCGCTACCCAAAGCTTACTGCTTTATTGATTTTCTGAAAACACTTTCAGAGAGACAGCTTCGCACAAGTTATTTGGCATTCAGCTCTTTCTTCTGTGTTGAACTTGGACTGTGTTGTCAGGGACGCATGGAGCGCTCTGGGAAACATGACAACAGAGGAAGCCATGAAGAATTACATAGAGCACATCCAGCTGGTAAGCTGCTTTCCCACAAAACAGAAGCGTAGACTACAGTAATGTGTTCGAGTTTTGCTCCGTGCGTCAACGTTTGTGCGTGAGCGTTAACACGTCCATGTTTACTGGCCAGAAAACGTAAAAAAAAAAAAAAAAAAAGACGGGCCTCCACTTCGTGTGTGTGTGTCTGCGTTGTTGTCAGATTTTGGAGACCATCCCGATCTCAGAGGAAGTTACAGAGCTGGTGCAGAGGCTCGGCAGCTTCTACGCCGAGGTGGACGGAGACGGAGAGGAGGAAGGAAACGAGGCGGTCAGGAGGCCCTTCACCAGGCCTTTTGCGGAGCACGCAGGTAAAGAAGATGGGCAACGTCCAAGTGTTCGTGCTGCTTCACACCTGAAAGCACTTCAAATGTAATAAGAGCGCACTGTGTTTTTGCCATGTGTCATATCATTAGAGGAGCTGGTTAAATCGATTAAGAAGCCAACAATGGAAGGCAAGTCTTTGACGTTAGTCGCTTTAGGCTCAGTAGAGGTAGGTTGTGTTGTGCATTAGCCTGGTCTAGTTAAAGAGAGGCCATTAGATCAAATGTGTGTTTTCGTTGTTTATGTTGTATTTAATTGACATGTGTTCATGCAGAATTCAGAATTGGTCAAATCGTGTGTGTGTGTGTGTGTGTGTGTGTGTGTGTGTGTGTGTGTGCGTGTGTGTGTGCGTGTCCGCGTAATGTTCTGCTTCTTGAAAAAGTATTGATACTCCCTATGGGGCTTTTCCACATGAATGACCTTTGTTTCAATTAAATTCAATTCAATTTCACTTTATTGCCAAAACCACCAGTAATATATAAGACATAGACATAACTGGAAACAATGAACTCAATTCAAAAATTCTTTATTGATCCCAAAGGGAATTTTTATTGGTGCAAATGGCAATACGTATAAAAATTACCGTAAATGTGACAATTTATGTAGCGTAAACATATGAATTGTGGAAATATATTACAATTTTGTTAAAAATTGAAAACCAATAAATCATATTTACGTCTGTAACAGTTTAAAACTATCGGATGTTTTTGACCTTCGAGATCAGACAAAAAAAAAAACTCGAAATGACGTGTCCTACATAGTCATTGCCACAGTCGAAAAAGGTTTTTATCTTTAGGTTTAAGGGGTGTGAATGTTTGGCAAGACACCGTAGATCCTGAAGTACTGTTTGTCACTTTTCAGGCTACGGGGATCTGTGGGAGGACATACAAAACGTCCAGGAGAGCGACAGAGACGGCGGTGCCCTGAGACGTAGTTCGAGCAGCGAGGAGGCAGAGGGAGGCAAAGTGATAACGGAGGAAAGCGGGGAGAACTGGAACGACGACTTCTGCGCCGACATTGTGGGGACCGGAGGTACAACGAAAAACCAGAAATTAAAAAAAAAACAAAAAAACAAAACGAGACACTGTCAAGTGTTCCTGCTTTTCTTTATGACCCCAGATTGGGACCAGGACCCACGCTTTTTAACCGTGGAGGACAGAAGGCGGCGGTCCGACACCAAGGGGTCCAACAGCAGCCTGGAGCCCAGCGTGTCGTCCTTCACCAACGGCACGCACAGCTCCCTCAATAGCGAGGTGGAGGAGGAGGAGCTGGCCTGTTCCATGGAGCCCACTGGGTTCCATAACCCATACCTGCACTGCAATGGATACTTTAACGGTAGGACGCTGTAAGGATTTGGTCGTTTTTGTGTGTTTATTTTGTTTTCCGTGTTCTGTAGAGTCTCTGTGTTGTCCAGTCTACCCCTTGATTAGTTACACCGGTTCCTTGTTGCCCCTGTGTATTTAAACCCACCTGTGTTCTTTGTTCTTTGTCAGTTCCTTGCCTAGTCGTCTTGTCTTGTCGCGTCAAGCCTCTAGGCAGATGTCTATTAAGTTACCAGTTGCTACCAGTATTGAGCCATTAGCCTTCCGCTCATCTGCGCTGCCTGGTCTTGTGCACCTCTGACATATTCATTAAATTCATCATTCATTCTCTACAATCTGAGTCCGCTTGCGTCCGCAAGACATGGCAGATCCACCACATTATCACTGGGTCAAAATAGTCTCAGTAAGAACACTCAGATGTGAAAATTTCATCTTCTTTCACCAGAAGCAACAAAATGGAAAACTTCCAGTAACACTATATCACCATGTGGTTCTTAATATGAACTTGGTAAATGTTTTTTTACATTTGCCAATGTAAAAAACTTTTGAACTGAAAACAAAACAAAATGGAACTCGATGAAAAGAAAACGCAGCTTTTTTTTGTCCCTCACTTGATTAGAGCTTCAAAAATGAATTAGCTTTATGGAAACATGGCATACTTTGGGGGGGACAAAAATTTATTTTCAATAAAATAAATTTTATTTTATTGAATAAAATTCAATAAAATCACTTGATTGTCGCTACAATCAAGTGATTTTCGGAAAAATGATTCAGAATATTTAGAAATTGGTTTGTTTTGCAACACAATTTCACTTGGGAAGACTTTTGTCGCGTTACACGAGTCGCATAATCAACAACCGGATGTTGCAACCGGTGCAAACCATGAAGAAGAAGACGGGAAGTAGTTGGAGAATCGTGGCGTGGAATGATTTCTATGGACTTATGGTGTGAACCAACTTATTCACATGTAATTTTTTTATTTTTTTAAATTCTGTTTCTTATTTAATGGAAACAAGGCTACAATATTTACTCATTACCAGACTGTGTGCAAGTTAAGCAGTTTCACTGTCAGACTTTCAAATATTATTAGATGGATATGATTAGTCTCTTTTTTTTTTTTTTTTTCTGGTAACACATTTATGTTTTTGGTATGCTTTGTTTTCTGGCCACTCAGACGACCACGGTGCAATTCCTGAGCGGAACCATCGACCCACAGACTCTGACAACGAGGAATTCTGTGACTCAATGGAGCATCTGGCCATGGAGGAGGTTCGCCGTGTCTCTTCTTCTCCCCGATGAAAATAAAATGTCAGAATTGCAGATGCACTGATCAGACAAACAAACGCAGCTTTGAGCTGGAAAGTTCCTAATTAGATTGAATGGCAGACAGCGCTTTGGATTTTTAAATATAAAGCGAGAACGTCCCACAACTTTCAGCCTATAAATACATCAACCTACAGCAAGTACATCGCAGCACTTTGTAAAGTTATCGGATAAAAATCCGATAACGGTTTGCGACACATTTTGTCATGCTGGAATTAACTTGTACATTTGCAAAAAACACAAAGTCTTACAAAATATCTTTGGTTTCTAGTCCAAATATTTTACATTTAAAATAAGACAAAACTAACTTACTTTTTGGCAAGATATGAGAACTTGTTTTATGTCAATGATTCCTTAATATTGTTTTTAATAAAAAGTTCTTGTTGTTAGATCATTTCCCTTGTAACATGGGGAAAAATGTTGCTGCATGACCAAAATATTCTGTCAGTGTAAGTTTTACTTTTTCAACATTAAGGAATTGTTGACTTTAGAAAGCTCCTATATTTTGCTGAAAAGTTATATGTAAGTTAGTTTAGTCTTTTCCAGTGTACTGAGATACATGCACTAGACATTAGACCAAAAATGCTTGTTTTTGCAGTGTCTGTTTATTTTCTATTGGATTCTAAAATACTACATTTAAAATAACAACAACAAAAAAAAAAACGGTGTTTCGTTTCTTTATTATATTCCTTTAAAAGAAAAATTGCAATGTTTCAGTCTTCAAAAAAAGCCACAATTCATGATGCAGATGCAGATGGTTGTCTTTGATAGTGTATGACTCTAATCGGCTGTGCCGGACTCTCGTTTGCGTGCGCAGCGGCTGCCTCCGTCCAAAGGCCGGTCCCCCGGGTCAGGAGCTACGTCGGTGAAGACGAGCGACGTTTGGTTTGAGAGCAACACGACCCTGAAAGATGCCGAAGACGAAGGGCCGGCGGGAGATTTCTACATGAAAGAAAGAGCGGCTCCGAGAAAGCACAGCAGCTCCTTGTCGAAACGAGGACGAGGTGAACTTGCAGTAGTTTCCCTTGACAACGCTGCATCACCGAAGGGGCAAAATGATGTGTTTTCCAGGCATTTAATGCCATTTTATAGCACAATCAAGTAACTGCGTTAACTTCAATTGTTAAAAACTTGCCACATATATCAAATATTACTTAAAAGAAATTTGACTTTGTAGTTTAATGCCTTGAATTTGTACCTCTTTAAAAATCTCTGCGCTTTCTAAGACTCTGCCTCCAGGAAGTGTGATGACTAGCCTTTTAACAATGTTTATACCAGCGTTTCACTGAGAAGTGGCTCGTATAATGAGCTCAGCAGTTCCGCCAGGTGTTTGCTAATTTCTGCGGGCTAATCTGAAGGAGCCGAGTGGCGAGGTTGCACGAGATATCTGCTCTGTAAGCCTGAAAACTGCAGCTCGGAGGAGGAGCTTCATCCCTGAAGGCGGGGCTTGGTCCAAACACACATTTTGCACAGCTGAATCGTTGCCTCGGGAGATCAAGGGATTTCTCAAATATGCATGATTATAACACGATGTTCATCTCAAAAAGAGTCAAATTTTAAATAATACCGCCCCTTTAAAATGTTGATTTCCCCCACAAAGTTCTTGCTCTTCGATGCCTCTCGTTCTGTTGCAGGTTCGCCCAGAGCCACCTGCATCCCTCTGCGTTGTGTGAGCGCAGACGCTGCCTGTGGTTGTGCGGTGCGGAGCAGGCATCCTGTCGTTGCTGCGAGGGGAAACACGAACGAGCAAATAGCAGCTGCTCTGCGGCGGCTGCAGCACAACATGGCCGACGTGCTGCACAGGCTGCACGCTCTAGAAGAGCTCACCAGGTCACAGGTGATCAACCAGAACCGCCGGCTGCTTCATTTGCTTCAGCGGCATCCGGACTTGTTCTGTTTACGTCACATTTTTTGCTCGCCTTGTTTACCGTCACAGGTCTGCGTATCCTAAATGATGCCTTTATTTTCTTAATTTTAGTCAAGATCTCCGTCTCCAAGAGAGGAAGGCTTCTTACCTGTTCCACGAAAGGTTCTCGTCATTTCTGTTCTCGTCTCACAGATCTCACTCTTCTTATCACAGTAGCAAAAAGTGGACATCAATGGTATAAATATTTCTATTGGGTTTTCTGCATAAAATTATCATGAGATTCTTAAGTTTGGAGCTGACAAAATGAATCATCGCCTTCCCAAAACAATGCCCTGAGTCATTTCTTGGCCAAAATTGATTTTGGATTTTTGAAAAAAAAAAAAAAAAAACTTGGCAAAACTAGTTAATGGATTTAGGCACCAATTATTTTTCGCATAGTAATTCATTTCTTATTTTTTCCCCAAATAAATAAAATCATTGCAACCCTCAGCCCCGGAAAATACAATGAAAAAATGACACGCGGGCATTCTGTTGCAGGTTAAAAATATATATTTTGGATTCATTCGTGTAATTATCTTCTTATTTAAGAAGGCATGGACGATGCAAGCAACCTTTAGGTTTTAGAGGAAAAAAAAGCAGAAGAAAACTTCAGGTGCACATTTTTTTCGTCTCTTCACTTGATTTTATGAATGACATTTGTATTTAATGCAACCATATGTTGGTTGGACTTAAAATCATTTGTAGCTTTAAGGATGCACAATCAGAATAAAGGAGGCATTTAGGTAACAGAAACATATTCATGTATTTGGTTGTGGGATTTACACAATGTGATGACATGAAGACACTAATATCAGACCTAGCTTTAAAAAGTTTTGAACATATCAAAGAGGATAATCTGTTAAAACCTCATCCAAATCGCCATACTTATTTAAAGTGTGCTGAGGTATTTGCTCTTGAAACTAGAAAAAAAAATACCAAAGATTTTCCCGTCTAGCCACTTTGGTAAGGTTCAAGCAGTGACACAGAAATTTGCACTATGGTAACCGTATGTATGAAGCCCAGAAAGCTCTAATCTTTTTACTCGTAATCATCTTATGAGCTCAAAAATGATGTTTTCCCCTCGACAAATATCCAATCACCTCAATAGAAATGTAAACTTTTGGAATCATAAATTATGAGTAACATTTTGCATTAAAGCGGCAGAATGCAGCTTTTTCAAAACACGTTTTTTCCGTAATCATTAAAACCGTCATTATATTGTGACAGTTTCATATGAGACAGATAATCTGTGAAAAAACTGAGCTCCTCTGCCTCCTCTCAGCGCTCCTACTGTCAGTCAAAAACAGCCAATCAGAGCCCGGAGGATTGTCTTAGCGCTGTCAATCAACTCGTGTACGCTGCTTGATGTGCAAATGGTGGAAAAACAACTTACTGTTACAGGAAATTCATTTAGTAGTGGTTATGTTAACTAGCATTAGCGTTAGTGGCAGGCTATGTTGTGGTGACCCAGCTGTAGCTTAGCAAAGAGCACGAGAGTGATTGACAGCGCAAAGACCCTCCTCCTGGCTGTGATCTGTTGTTTCTGAACGGTGTTCTAATGTAGTTAGTGCTGGGAGCAGAATATTAATTCTAACAAATCCGTACGAAAAACAAATCATAATGTTTTTTAAATAAAAGTTGCATGATAAATCTTTAACCAAAGATAAAAGACTTTCATTCTCTCTAGATATTTACTTTCTTATCTAAGGAAAATGGGATGGGAAGGAAAATCCACAAGAACAGCTTTAGAAGGAACAGCTGCTCTCAGCTTTCTAATATTGTTACAAAACGCGCTACAATCGCTACCAAAATGTTATGATCATCCGTTCATTTCAGTTTAAGTCGGTTGCCTGTGTGTGTTGTAGCTCCTGAGGCCGTCTTGGTGGCCTTTCCACCTCTCTCCACTCACTGTGGTGTTGACGGCGCTCTGGCCTCTTGTCACCCACTGGCTTGTCCAACTTTATTTCCAACGTAAAAGAAGGTGAGCAGGATTCATGCCTAATAATAATAATAATAATAGAAGCTAACTAGATTTTAATGTTTTATTTTGACTCAGTCTCCACTTTTCTGTTCACAGGAAAATACCGTGAGGGTTCTGACACTCGACAGGAACCAAAAATGCACTTTTGTTTCGCCGTGGCTTCACTTAAGCCAACGTTCCAGATGTGGAGTTACGAAACTTAAATCTGAAAGCTGCAGGAAATTGGTGGTTTCTCCTCAGCAAGGGGAGCCCTGGTAGGTCTGTGAGAAGGTTTAATTATAGCCTGTAGCCATAAAATGACTGAAATGAAATGATAGTTTATGATTATACAGTGACTATGGTTCACCGGTATCGGGGGTTTTCAAAATTCCCATTATTATTTTGTGGATCACGTTTGTGCAGTTTAGTTAATTTGAATGTCTTGGGAAGATATATTTATAAATGATAAATCAGTGTTTAATGTGTGTATTTTTATTTTTCACATTTAAAATTGGCTGAGGGTATTTCTCTTAATATCTGATATACATTTCATGTAGCAAGCAGAAATTTGTCGCTGCAGTGCACTAATAAATAATGATTCCTCCTTCTACATGGAGAGGTAGCTTTTGTTTTTGTAATTTAGCAAAAAAAATAGTTGTGTGAGGGGGGGAAATAAAGAAAAATATGTGCTTTAAAAAAAAAAGAAAAACAATAGCAACAAAGAAACTGCTACAGAAATCTTGGACAAGTGTAGTTTCAGGTGTCTGTTTATGTCATAATTCTTCCTACATTTGCAATGCATACTACAGACAATCTATATTAGCCCTAGCTAATCATTCATCTAGTCATTTTTACAGTATAGATTAAGATAATGTATACTTTAGATGATCTTACAGCAATACTAGTTGTAATATGTGACTGTATGAAACTGAAAAGATAAAATAAAACATTTTTTGTACCTAAAACTGACTGTTTTTAGGACAGTATTTAAAGTCTTGAGTAGTCTGTGGTTGTTGAAACATTCCATGCACTAAGTATTGATTCCCTCAGGATATTTTATATACTGGCATGTTTGTGAGCATTGATGCTGGTGAATCTATAGAAGCTACTGTCGGCTCATTTAGCCTATGAACCATCTCAGTTGTATAAATTGGGGTGTGGGGGGTAAAAATATATATAAAAAAAATAACGACTCTGTGTTCAATTATCTATTTTTGTTTGGGTTAGAAAAAATCTGGGTGTTAAGTGGAACCCAGCTAGGTAAGAAACACACACACACACACACTCAAAACAAATGTGAAGTTTTAACCCAGTTAAAAAATATACTGTATTTATCCCCAAAGAAAATAAAATTTTGTTGTAGATCTTACTCTTATTTGGTCTCTGGTCCTGTTCTGTAGCTGATCAGTTTGAGCCAAAATATTGTCGAAAACGTTAATAACATTGCCTCTTGAAATTTTATTGTACTTTTTGAATGTGGTTTCTCAACTCTACCTCACAAAAGATTTTGTTCTTAAATGACATATATTTGTTGCACTCTATTTAGGGTTCTAATTAAAACACATTTATTTAATTTTTTTCCCACTGTTTTTGTTTATTACGTTAATATGTTGTTTCAGTGTTTTGTCGACACATTTCTTCCAAATTGTGTCCTAACAAAATAATTCAAAAGAGAAACCACAAAAAACATGTAAAGGTCAGAAGCTTGCTTATATTTAAAAAATTAAATAATAAAAATTATTATTGGTATCGGTGACACTGGCCCAATATTTATTTGATAGTATATCGATAATCAGTTCGATATTCTGTAGTTTCTGACGTTTCCGTTGCTCTGGGATTTGGCGTCATAGTTCAGGTTTTATGTACATTTGAACGCTACTAAGCTTCTCTCAGTTTTAAAAACAATACCTTGTTTCCATGATGATTGTTTGAAAATAAACAAATAAGACCCCCCCAAAAACCCGAAACAATCGCATCCTAAGAATTAAAAACCGCAGGGAATAATTGAGTGTGGAACACGTCAACAACGAAAACACGTTTATTATTAAAACGTCACTTTAAATTCACTCCAAGAATGCATCCGAGTTGATTCTCCGTTATTTTCATAACCAACGGAACTAATCAAAACAAAACAATTTTCGACAGGGACCCCCGGTTTTTGTTGTTGCCACAACACCGTCGACGTCATATCCGGTGTCTCTCCCCCTTGCCCCAGTCGGTGTCAGTGCTGCTCTGCCGAAGTTCGCAGTTGAACTTGCTATGCCTGCTGCGGAGAAGCTGAGGGGAGCATACCGACGCCTTTAACTCTCGGGGACAGCGACATAAAGTGACTCGGACTGGTGGGGCGCGTATTAGCGGATGATGTTTTCCTTATCAATGTCTGTCCAGCCACAGGTAAGAGACAAGTAGGCCGAGCTAGCTTTAGCATTGTTGTTGTTTTTGTTTCTGTCCCGGCCGGCTGGGCTGCGCCTGCTGGGTCAGACCCTGCTGTTGATCTAATTAGACCATGTTAGTTCGTGTGGACATTTATATGTTTTCCTGTTTCGCCTTGGTACACATTTAAACTATTCCAGCCTTGCTTCACCACATACAGTAATAATAACAGGCGGGACACTTCGCGTGGTTTAGATATAGCCTTAGCATAACTCTGGGACGTCAGATCGGATTGTGATCGTCGCTGTTTGAATCATCGCAGGTGACTCTACCTCTCAGTCACCTCATCAACATCCTTCACCCCCTGAAGAGCTCAGTGGGAAGCAGCAGCAGCGCCACCTGCACGTCGAGAAAGCAGAAGGAGCGTGCCCCGGATGCAGACCTGCACCGCACAGAGGTACAAGGCAGCAACTCTGGGCGACGGTAAACTGTTCAAATGTCATCTGACGTCAGACGCAAGTTGGATTCAGTCACAGTAAAAAGTCTGTGCTTCAGGATTATGCTTTTGTTTGTTTCTGATCGTCTGGCTGGGGTTCTTGATTAACTTTGTGAGATGTGCTTGATTTGTTTTGGTTTTTTTTCCTCTCTAGTCTGGAGTTGTGTGTACACATATATAAAGTTGCGCAATATATTCACTCGCAGAATTGTTTGGATTCAACTTCAGCTATTTCAAGTCATAATCATTCATACTTTGGGTGCCAGTAAAGTGTATTCAGCTCATAAGATTCCCTTGATTCTGGCACCAGGCGTGTTGGATGACCAAGATGCCGAGACGAAACGAATGGAATGAATCATAACCAAGCCTGTTGCAATAAGAAATAAGTCAATTAATCGCGTGATAAATTGAAGCAATAATTTCTGTTTGTATAATATTTGATTTTGTGCGTGCCTATCTAATTTTCTGCCAGATAGCGGGTGACAAGCTTCTTCAGCCTTGCATGTTATTTATAGATGTTTGTTATTTTGTTTATTTATGTTGGAGATTTAAAATGTCTTCCACTTCTGGTGTTAAATGTCTGTTAGAAATGAAAGTTTATGGATGTTTAAGAGAGCGGACTTTCATTTTTATGCCATTATCGTCTCAAACCAACAATATTGTCATTTATCGCAATAACTTTTGGGACAATTTATCGGCAGGACAAAAATGATCATGGCAGGCTGATGATGTGAAAAGAAAATATATTTATTTTCTCAAATGTAACAGTAATTTTGTAACCTGTTTCTAATATCAAGACCTAATTTGTGTTGGAAAACAAGTACAAGGTGTTGTTTCTTCTTTTACTTGTTTTAACGTGTGTGTACTGTGGTCTACACAAATACAGGACTACTGCGAATTTTAACGGGTTTTTCTAGTAACAGTAGGAGAGTGCTGTTGTCCATCAAAAGCTGTGACCCGTTAAGTTTCATTACTCTAAACGTGGGAAAATATTCAGGGTAGAGAAAAATCTGTCAAACTCTAGTAACCATTCTGAATTTTTTGGACTACTCCTTTAGATCAGTTTGCGTTATAGAGCTCTGTGCTCCTTGTTTTAACACAAACCAATTGTCCTTGAACCTTTACACAAATTTCGTGTCGTCGGCATGCGTGTTTTTCAGTACGCGCTGTCCGCCGGGAACCTCCGGGAGCTCGGTTTGTCCGACCTTGGAAAGCAGCAGCTGGACGAGCTGGTGAGCCAGGTGTTGCCACGCTTGAGCCCGCAGGAGGCGCCCCCTCCGACCTGGGGACAGTCGGCATGGAGGACCTCGCACCTCTCCTCGCACTCCTTTTTCCTCAATAAGCACGGTGAAAACGAACTGTTTCATTTAGAAAGAAATTGTCGTTTTTCATCGGTTGTCTTGGCAGCCTCGTTGTCACAATTCACTGACAGCTGCTGTTGTCTGCTTTCGCTCAGGCTTTTCGTTGGGCGCCTTGCCCCTGATGCCTCCTGTTTACTTAAACAAGCGCCCGTCTCCCCTTCAGATGGTCTGCACAGAGCTGAAACACTGTCCAGGTACTTGCTGACCAGTTGCATTTACGAGCAGTTTAGTGAACTGTGATCACAGAGGGACTAATAAGTCGGATTAGTTGCAAAGATCTGCGACGTGTTTGTTCACCACTCTGTCGGTTTTTCAAGCGTTGTTTCAGAGCAGAGGCTTCAAAACTCTGAGGACCAAAACCAGGCGAGTGCAGTCGGCCTTCGAACGGCCTGCCGACTCCGAGACTTTCGCGCCGTCTTTTATCAAGGTGGGTTCTGAAGGATACTCGCCCACCAAGCAGGGCTGAGCGACAAATCGATTTTATCGATGAATCAAAGGTTTGGTTTTCGAAAAAGTTCCACATAATTTGTTCAAAATGGTTCAGATTAAAAAGAAAATGTTTTTAATGATTTCTTTTATTCACCAATACTCTCATTCTGTTGCTCAGCACAAAGTTGTTTCACAAGCAGGTTTTCCAGCTTCTATTTATTTGGACCTTGAATTCAGATCAAAAGGAATGTAAGGGCCAGACTGAGAATAAGTCATAATCTCACAATAAAGAAGTCATGACAGTGAAATCTAAATAGTACTAGAATAAAGTTGAAATATTAGGAAAACAAAGTAGTAATTTGTAACATTGGTACCAGTTGCAAAGGTAGTTGTGAGAATTTCAACAAAAAAGTGTTAATTTAATTATCCAAGCTTTATCCAAAATTTTTCTGAAATTTATAGATGTTTTTCTGGTAAAATTGCATCTTTTTTCTGCTAATATTATGAATATTTTCTCCTAATGAAACAAAAAATTCTCTTAGTTTTACTCAGTGTTTTTTTTTTTTTTTTCTCTACAGGGTTTCCTGATGCGCGGGAAGGGGCTGGAGGCTGACAGCCTGGACAGTCTGCTGAGGAACAAGAACATACCTGATGGACAGCAGGAGGCGTTCAAGAGGGGCTTCGCCGAGGGTTTCCTCAGAGCTCAGGCGCTGACGCAGCGCACCCAAGGCAGGTCGCACTCCTGATCCAACCGAGAGAAGAACTGATACCACAACTAAAATGGTTCTGTTGTGACTGTTCAGACTCTCTGAGGAGAACTCGTCTGTTCCTGCTGGTCCTGCTTCTGGTCGGGCTCTACGGCATCTCCAAGACTCCGTTCATATCTGGTAAATGGCCGCCTCTCTTCTTTTCTCTTTTTTTTTCTTTCGTCCCCAATCACGCAAAATTACTTTCACATTTTTGATTCGTATCTTAGCTGCTTGATCGGCTTAAATCGGGTGCAAACGTTTTCCACGGAGCTCAGCTTTCAGCTCCATGCACAACTGAGCCGCTCGCTGCTCTGACTAGATAACGTTCCTGTGCTGTATTGAACTTGGACAGTGCGCTTCCGAACAACAACAGGCCTGGACTCAGCCGTGGACCCGGTGCAGATGAAAAACGTGACGTTCGAGCACGTGAAGGGCGTAGAAGAAGCCAAAAACGAGCTGCAGGAGGTGGTGGAGTTCCTGAAGAACCCGCAGAAGTTCACGGCCCTCGGAGGAAAGCTGCCAAAGGGTGAGACGTCATGGGTTTCGGAAAACGGTCCCTGCAGTCATTGCGATAAACGATAATGCTGTTTTGAGACCGTTTTCAAGTGAAATGCTTTTGGGCTGAAACGATTAATCGCGATTAATCGATTGTTGAAATGATCATCAACCGATTTAGTAGTCGAATAATTGTTTTTGGGAATGTACAGATTCTAAAAGTTATTTTCTCAAAGAACAACGCAGTCAGAGCAGAAAGGAATAATAATCATTTGTTGCAACCCTAATATATTGATGGTAGCGTAATAATGCAAGTTTGCCCCCTGAAATCTGCAAGTCGCAGTGTGAGGTTTTCTTCACAAAAATTAACATCCAAAATGAAAAAACAAAACAACCGGCAACGATAAACAAAATGGAAATAAAAGCCAAAGACGATCAAACCTATGAATAAAACTGTGATATCTCTGTAAACAAAAAAGTATTAATCATGAGAATGGAAACAATGGAGCTCATTTCAATTTATTACAGGTGTAGTTGTGGCATCTTTTTTGTTGTTGTTGTTTTACTTTAACTTTCTCTTTCGCCTCTGTTTTTATTTTAGGCGTTCTGCTCATTGGTCCTCCAGGGACAGGAAAGACTCTGCTGGCCCGAGCCGTGGCCGGAGAGGCCGACGTGCCGTTTTACTACGCCTCTGGTTCAGAGTTTGACGAGATGTTTGTTGGCGTTGGAGCGAGTCGCATCAGGAACCTTTTCAGTGGGTAGTTTTTCCTTCTTTGGGAGCCTAAAGAAGTTTACTCATTCTCATCCTGGACATGGGTATCATATCACTTGTGTCGGGCGTCTTCTTCTTTTGAGGCTGGAATATTTAAACGGTTAAATGGTTTTTCCTCCATTAGAACATTTACCAGCGCGTGCACTAGTTGATTGACAGCGCTAAGACCCTCCCCTGGGTCTGATTGGTTGTTTTTGGTTGGTGTATTTCTTCGGACGGCAACAGCAGCACAAGAAGGAAGTGGAGGAAATCTGTCTTTTCACAGGTTATCTGTGTTATACTGTCACAGCATGGTGACAGTTTTAACAAAAAACTTTTTTTTTGTTTTTTTAATAAAAGTTACATACTAAAGCTGAAAAGGAAATTCAATAAGGCATTTTTGAATTTGAATTAAAATTTTAAACGTCCATAAGATATTTAACCCCATATTACAAGTAGTGTACGCAAATGTATACATTCGATTGTTTCTTGATTTTTTTTTTTTTTTTTCTTGAGCCCTTGTGGATTTCAGGAAATACATTTTAGATTCAAAATTATGCAGAAATGCTGTTTTCTCAGGGGAGGCTAAAGCCAACGCGCCGTGTGTGATCTTCATCGACGAACTGGACAGTGTGGGAGGGAAAAGGATCGAGTCTCCTATGCACCCTTACTCCAGACAGACTATCAACCAGCTGCTTGCCGAGATGGACGGGTAATCTCGGAAACGGTCGGCTACATATTTTTAATTTGGCTCGTTTTTTATTTTAAAAAATCTCCCGTCTTCCAAGCTAAGCATTTGTTTATCAGAAAATGACCCCAGAGACACTGACCAGCTCTTATTGTAGGTTTAAACCTAACGAGGGGGTGATCATCATCGGAGCAACTAACTTCCCAGAGGCTCTGGATAAGTACGTTTTATGTCGCTGGGCAAACCACTGCCCGCCGTTCAGGTTCTGCACAGCTGTGCGTTTACTCTGTTTCTGTGTTTGTGTTCGAAGCGCGCTGATCCGCCCGGGGCGCTTTGACATGCAGGTGACCGTACCCAAACCAGACGTGAAGGGACGGACGGAGATTCTCAACTGGTACCTGAAGAAGATCAAAGTCGATCCAGGTGAGCTGTTGGTGTCTGCAGGCGTTGCTTCATTCGAATCAAATTATTTCACTCTCCTGTTGTTTCATGGTCACGTTGAGATGAGAGGGCGGAGTTTTCTCTGTGGGGGCTCGTCCGGTCAGAGTGCTGCACGTCTGCATGAGGGGCAGCGAGACCGGGAATAAAACAGAAACTACCAGCAAAGTATCAGTGAAGAAGAGAAGAAATGCAGACGTTTTCTGAATTGTTTCAAAATTTTCTGCATTTATTGAACCGATTTGGATTAAAATGCCTGGTAACAAAAGCGTCTCGGGCTTATTGAGAAAGGCTGCTTAAGTAAAACATTCAAAATGTAAGCTGGTCAGCGCTGATGGGAAGATGAATTAAGACGATTCTGAACCTAGAGTCAGAGCTAAAACTGATTAGTTGAGATGATTTAGAATGCTCAATGCAAAGTCTGGATTTAAATCCAGACATTGACGCTCATACTTGTTCTCAACTTGTCTAACTAACGTTGAAAAAAAGAACATTTGTAGATGTGCAAAGCGGTGGAAAGATGCCCCAAACTCTCGCAGGTGTAATTATAAAAGGCTTTTCTGAAAAACATTCACTCAGGAGGCTTGAACACTTTCGTAAAGCATTTTATGTCCATTTTCTGTGCACCTGATTATTTTGTTATACAGTAAAATTGTAAGATAAAGCTTTGAAACAAAGCTGCGACTACCACAGCCAAGCAATTCCCCGACTACACGCCTGTTCTCTGTTCTGTCCGCAGCCATTGAGGCCAAAGTCATCGCCCGGGGAACAGTCGGATTCTCTGGCGCCGATCTGGAAAATCTGGTGAACCAGGCCGCCTTGAAGGCAGCAGTCGATGGCAAAGACATGGTCACCATGAAGGAGCTGGAATTCGCGAAAGACAAAATCCTCATGGGTGTGTAACGCAGCGCCGGCGTGGTTGCAGACCGTAGTTCATTTCCTTCATTTACGTCACTCCTCAGAGTGAGCGCAGACCTTCACAGGCACACAGACAAAAATATTAACGTTCCATAATATTTAAATTAATTTCAGAGTCTAATTGTGGTTAGTATAAGTGTGCATTTATCTATCTGTCTGCTTCTCTGTCCGTCCATCACTAACTAACTAACTAACGTGAAAAACCAAAAAAAGCTTAATTTTGAAGCTTTTTTTGGCCTGCACCCTACGTAAGTGTAGGGTGTACACTTACGTAGGGGTCCTCCTTTTTTTTCTTTATTGTCTTCAAGGCCCTGAGAGAAGGAGTGCAGAAATAGACCAGAAGAACAAGCTCATCACGGCGTACCACGAGTCTGGTCACGCCATCGTCGCGTACTACACCAAAGACGCCATGCCGATTAACAAGGCCACCATCATGCCCAGAGGCCCGAGTCTGGGACACGTAGGAGAATCCAGATCTAGTGTTTTTTTTCTGTTGAACCTCGGATGTTTTTTAGCGTGATTTGAAAGCCTCTCTGTCCTCCAGGTGTCCTTGCTGCCGGAGAACGACAGGTGGAGCGAGACCCGCACTCAGCTTCTGGCACAGATGGACGTCAGTATGGGCGGCCGTGTGGCAGAGGAGATTATTTTTGGCCACGAAAACATCACAACAGGTAGGAAATGGCGGAAGGAAGGAAGTATCGAACATTGTTTTCTAGGACTGGGTAACAGACCGATTTTATAAATGAATACTTTTTTTTTTTTTTTTTTTTGCTTTTTGACTTTTTGATTTTTGGTAAATCTGGATTATTTTTCTTCCATCAATGAACTCTTTGGGTTTCCATACTTCAGAATGCTGTCGGCACCCCCAGGGCGGCCATCTTGTTTGACTCGTGTGTTTTACAGTTTCTATTTATTTGGACTTTGAATTCAAGTCGACTCTCTGAGTCCATTAAGAGAGTGAAGTCATAATTATACAAAAATACAATCGTAATATTTGGACAATGGAATGGTAATGTTACGAGAGCTTCGACATAAAAAATAAATGTAAATTATCCGAGCTATTTTCTCATTAAAGCAGCTTTTTTGTAATTTTAAGACGTAATTCTCGTAAGACCATATCTTCATAACTTCCCGTCCAACTCGAACTAAAATTCACTGTTTGAAAATGTTTTCTATTTTTTAAGAAAAGATACAAAGGGGGAAATAAATTGATTAAAGAGAATAAATTTTTATGCCATATCGCCCTAATGTTTAGTGTAGCTATGTTTCCCTGTAATTGTCTAATGAATTTTGAGTAAATTTTTAAAATGTCATAATTATTTATTTATTTTTTTTAAAGAAAAAACAAATTAAACTTGGGCGTTTTCTTCCACTGGTTTGGAGCAAATCAACCAGGCTACACGGAGCGTAATTTCGTCAGATGTTGACATTTCGCATGGCTGTAGCAAACAGGAAGCAGAGGTGCGCACATCTCAGAGTTTTCCCCTCCACGCTGGACTTCCATGCCTCTGGTAAGGCACACAGCCACAAACAAGCGGATGGGGAAATTCGTTGATCTTAGAACGTATCGGGCAAACGTGTTCCCATCTCCCCTTCCCCGCGTTAACTCAAGACGGCGTCGAAACCTTTTCGCAAAATTGAGGAAGCCGCGTCGAACTTTGCAGTTTCCAACAACCTTTTCCAATGCGATACCTCAAAAGACATTGACGCAAACGAGGTGTTGTCGTTTCTCCTTCTTAAGGCGCGTCGAGCGACTTCGATAGCGCCACCAGGATCGCTAAGATGATGGTGACCAGATACGGGATGTGTGAGAAGGTAGGCCGAAAACTTTCGACTGACGGCAGACAAACGTCGTGTGTCATTTATTTTTATTTACTGACTCCGCTCCCCGTCTCTCAGTTGGGCGTGATGACCTACTCCGACCTGACAGCCCAAAGTCCGGAGACACAAGCTGCTGTGGAGCAAGAAGTCAGGGTTCTGCTGAAGGTCTACCTCAGTCGTATCGACACATATGGGCCTCCTGTGCTCCTGTAAGCCTTGTGTAACACCCGTTTTGTTTTTTGTTGTTGTTGTTGTTTTCAGGACTCCTACGAGCGTGCCAAATCCCTGCTGAGGTCTCACGCCAAGGAGCACAAGAACCTGGCTGACGCTCTGCTCATGTACGAGACGCTGGACGCCAAAGAGATTCAGCTGGTCCTGGAGGGCAAAACGCTGGACAGCAGATAAAACCAGCAGGAGCACAGCCGGGGAATGAACGGGGGAGTGGGATGGGTACATTTTTAAAGAGAATTAAATCAGAGGCATCCGTCCGTAGTGTCTCCTTTTTAAAAAACAATGCTCCACTTTATAGCCTCATGACTCCGTGGAACCTCCCAAACAGTTCACGCTGATCCTTGGAGCAAAGACCCATCGTCGTCGTCATGGCGCAGGTCTTTTTTTTTTTTCTTTTCTTTTTGAGCCTCATGGTACCGACGTGTGGAACGCCTTTACATAAATAAATCTTTTACGGCAGGGTCATAATCTCACATTGAAATTTGTAGGGGACAAAATATCAACTTTAATTTATTTGTATTTATTCTGTGGGAGGAAAATAATCGATCTTAAATTTTCACTCAATCATCAATGACATATTGGAACAGACTATCTAGATCCTGGAGTGTCAGGGAACCTTTTACAGCCCTATGAATTATTATTATTATTATTATTACAGTTATCCATATTTTTCTTGCTTAGGCAAGGACAGGCGGTTGATGTGTCTGTGGTTTAGATATTTATTTGTATTATTTTAAGGGTGACATTTTTGCTGATGAGTTCTCAAAAATAGATGCAAATTATTGTCTACTAACCGCATTTACTTCTATTATTATTATTATTATTATTATTATTATTATTCCGTCATAAATTAGATAAACATCAAGTCACGTAAACGGGGTAGAAACCAACCAGCACAAAAAGATGACAGAAATTATGAGCCGTTCTTACAAAATTCAGACTTTGTCTTGTTTAAAATTTGTGTCTTTTTGGATGGATGCTGATTTTGTTTGGGGAATTTTCCTTTTCTCGCTAAAATAAATAGAACTCAAATTGAAGGCAGGATTTTGCATGATTATTATTTTCAGCATGGGATTATGCTGCTACTGTAAAAGAGGAATCAAATTGAATCGTTTTTCCACGTCCGTCCTTACCTGTAATGATTCTTGAATGTATGGAGAAACTTTTAGCGGGTCGTCCACTTTTAAAGCTGACGATCCGCTCACTTTTGCTGGAAGACGTCGCTCCACACCAAGATTTTACTAAGACGGTAAAAAAGATGAGGTAATAACACAAAAAACACTTCAGCCACCATGTTTTCCGTCTTAGAGTTTGAAGAGGCGTGGCATAAATTTGGCCTTTGCCCTCCACAGGTGTCTGCTCCTTCGTCGCGAAGGCGGCCTTTTGGGTGAATGCGCATCGAGCCATTTTTTGTACTTCAGTGCATTACTGTCTGCGCACTTTATTTTCTCATTGAAAAGTCGAAACTATCCTTATTTATTTCGTTTGGCTTTTGGAAAGCCTCCGAGCGAAACGCCGGTCCGCTCGTAATTACAGACGTGTGAAGCGAAGACGAACCAGGAGGCCCGTTTTGCGTCTCTTCTTCTTCTTCTTCTTCTTCTTCTTCTTCTTCTTCTTCTTTGCTGCGGACAAAATCTCCTGCCCACGTTTGCTTCTGCAGATATGCGTTTCGTTTTCCTCTTTGGAAGTTGAGGCTTCGTCAAGCTTCGTCAGTGACTCCTCACCGGTGAAGAAATGCATCGGGCTGGCTCAAACTGAACCTGGAAGCAACATCCTAGACTCTGCAAATGTTTGGACATTTTTAATGTATTGTGGTTCATATCTGAGGCAACTCAGAGCATACACCAAGTTTAGCGCAGTCCATTATTTAAATCTATACCATAATCAACAGTTAGCAATATTTTCTTGACGTTGGCTTCAGTTTCACACGTTCTCTGTTTCTTGGTCCCTTAGCTTTGCTTGGCATGTGTATACGACTCAGTGGTGGGAAACCTGTATATAAATGTATAGCAATGCTTTTATGCTGTGTACTCTCTGAAAGGCTCCCCACTGCAGTAGTGTGATGAAGACTGATTATGTGCAGCAGAAATAAACAAACTCCAAATAAAAGCCTTAAAAAAAAAAAAAAGAGGAAAGTGGCCGATTTCTTCTTGTAAAACTATAGCATTTTTTTTT
Source organism: Poeciliopsis turrubarensis (assembly GCA_010277015.1). Taxonomy (NCBI): domain Eukaryota; kingdom Metazoa; phylum Chordata; class Actinopteri; order Cyprinodontiformes; family Poeciliidae; genus Poeciliopsis; species Poeciliopsis turrubarensis. Next base: position 247,076 of record VMRN01000048.1, read on the forward strand.
CTGTTCAGTGAAAAAATCCTTATGTTTGCTGTTTCAAGAGCAGAACAAAATGCTCAAAGCAGCACATCCGTCACATACGAATACGAAACGATAATCAAATCGATCTGAGCATATTTGACAAAAATGACCAAAATACGCAAAAGTGAACACCCAATGAAACCAAAACTAAACTGAAGTTTCACTTTGACCTCATTTGGTCCAGAGATTATTTTTCCAGTAGAGTTTAAAAGTGAGATGCCTTTGGCAACATTTTTTTTTTTTTTTTTTTTTACATTTTGTGGTCAATGGAGGTTTTGACTTTGCATCCCCATCAATTCATGTCTGTTCTGAATGTCACTGTTCTCAAATAAACATTTAATTTGCAAATTAGATGTTTAGTTAGTGAGCTAAACATCTAGTTGACAAACCAAACAGTATTTAGTGTGGAGGAGAATAAACCTGATCATTGCTGTAACTTTATAAACGGGGCTCCGGACTGTTTGACTCGCGAGCATTTTGGGCCTGTTGAGTTTCACGACTGATTTTGACCCCTGACCCCTAACCAGAGTAATTATAATGGAAAACAAATAATTTATTGGATTCATGAAACAGCAAAAAGAAATATAAATTATTTTTTTTTTAAGTGAAATCGTTTTAAATATTATTTTTGCGAATACGAAGAGACTGTCGGTATTAAACAAGTGAATTATTTTTATTTTGTATTATTGCTGAGTCCTCGTGAAGTTCGGCGACGTCACGCGCGTCGCAGCAGATTAGGCGGAAGTCGCGCGGCCAGCTGTCATCGTCGCCGAGAGCCGCCTGCTGCATTTCGTCGCTCCAAGCGTCTGACCCTGGACGCCCGCTGACGGCCAACATGGACGAGGACGTACTGACCACCCTGAAGCTGCTGATAATCGGAGAAAGCGGAGTGGGGAAGTCCAGGTTTGTGCATGCTATCCGCTGCTAGCCTCTTGTTGACGTTGACGTTACGTAAGTTTATTATTCTCCGCTCAGCAGCTGCCGCTTCGTGCTAACGTCGCTCTTTTAAAGTTTGCTACTTGTTTAACACAAAGCGAAAGTTGCTGAACAAAATAAAAGTAGTGCTTGTTGGCTTTGTTACGTGTGAAAGTTTAGTTTTCGCTCTGAAGGAAAGATGCTGCTGCACGTTCGGTTTCAGAAATGTGTTGTTGTTGTTGTTCCTGGCAGAAAGCTAGCTTAATGAATTGCCCCCCCAGTGTCCTGCTGAACATCCTGTTCATGTCCTGTGTGTCTTCGTTTCCCCCCGCAGCCTCCTGCTCAGGTTCACAGAAGACACTTTTGACCCAGAGCAGTCGGCCACAATAGGTTCCACAGTCACAAACACACTCACATCTGCCGATGAAGAATACAGAAACTGTTTCGTGTCGGCGGTAATTCAGTTGAATCCACGTTCTCGTTTTGTTTGTCGTGTCTCTTAAGGTGTGGACTTCAAAGTCAAGACCCTTGCGATTGAAGGGAACAAAGCAAAGCTCGCCATTTGGGTGAGTCTCCACGACCTCCATCCTCACCCACATTCGCAAACATGGTGAAGTTGGGCGTTTCCTCCACACGGTGGCGACATTGCGCAGCGGTAAATGCTGTTGAGCTGCAGCTCTGAGGTCACAGGAAGAGTTGAAGCGCCTTTTAACAATGAATTTTAGAAGCTAATCCTTATTCATAAGGTGAAATGTTTGCTGAGTTGTTTTTTTTTTTTGTTTTTTTTTTACCCACAACAGGCCAAAATGTCCCAAGGACCACAAAGGGATCCCTTTGTGGACTTATAAAGACTATTAAAGCAATGATCAGTCCATTAAAGGGTAATTTCTGAGTTGGCCGGCAGTAAATGGGGACGTTATCATTGAGATAAGCAGTGCATTGTGCTAAGTGGTGGACAATGTCACTTTAAAGTCTGGTGTGTTTTCTTCTCCAGGACACGGCTGGACAGGAGAGGTTTCGCACGCTGACGCCAAGCTACTACCGCGGCGCGCAGGGAGTCATACTCGGTAAACAGCTGATACTTTTCGAGTCAAACTGCCTTCTCGCTGTCTTTTCTTTTTTTTCTTTTTTCTTTCCATCCACCTCACTTGCACTTGTTTACCTCGTGTTTTGGTTATTATATTTTTGCTTTAACTTTACATGCACCGCCTTCCGTTAAGTCTTAAGGCTGCTTGAACCTTAAGGCCATTTACGGCCCTGTTTTTGAACAAGAAAATGATTTTAGTTCTTAAGTTATGTACCATAGAAAGCTTTTCTCTTTTCTTTTTTTTTTTTCTTAAAAAACCACCGTTTTATTTCTATTTTTGAGTTTTATAGTAAAGAGAAATTTCTTCCAGATTTACTTGGAAGAAAATTATTTTTTTTTTTTTTCCAAATAAATTTTTGGAAAAATTGTCATTGTTTTACAATCTAACCTTTCTTTAAAGTTCCCCGCAACTGTGTTCCTCTGTCTTCACGATGCTGTTTATTCACTGTTGTTCCCCAATAACAAACCTCTTTTGCCTTCGCAGGATGACTGGATTTATACAAAAAAAAAAAAGAAAAGAAAACGCATAGAAAACCTGATGTTAGACTTTTGATTCAGGTCATAAAATTCAGATTTTACGTATTTTGAAATGTACAACACAGCACAACAGAAACCGAAGAAAATTGCCCAAGCTTCAGATAAAAGGTTTTTAAGTTGCATTAGTGAAGTTGGAGCTCCAGCGTTTTCACACAACGCAGCTGCAGATGCACCGATGCGAAAATTTGGGCCGGTATTCACAGACATTCGTCGGGCCTCCCTAGTCACGGCGCGCTGCTGTTGTCGTGTTTTCTTTCTGCCAGTGTACGACGTCACACGGCGCGACTCTTTCACGAAGCTGGAAAACTGGTTGAACGAACTGGAAACGTACTCGACACGCAACGACATCGTCAAAATGCTGGTCGGCAACAAAATCGACAAGGTGAGTCGCTTCCTGGCGTTCGCGCGTGCACAGCGGGCGGCTGACCCCAACGCTCGAAACAGACGTTTTAAGTTTTAATTTGACTGTTTTCATAAATGTCGGACGACTTGCATTATTGTTCTTTGGTCAAAACAAAAGAAAATGAGCAGTGAAATATCTGTTTAATGCATTCTGCGCTGCTCGGCTGCTGTTGGTCTGGAGTAGTTCTTTTATGGTCCTTAAACATCTGATGTGGTTTCAGGACGACCGTGAAGTGGACAGAAATGAAGGACTGAAATTTGCCAGGAAACACTCGATGCTTTTTATTGGTAAGCACTGGCCTGAGTGCGGAATCAGATGTTGTCGGTCATGTTCGTTTACAGCGAGAAAGCCGTAAAGTTCCCAGCCGGCGCCAATAAAACTCCTCAAATTGTATTTAAAAGTTACAGCTGTCATTAAATGTCACAGAGGAAGTCGTGCGCACAGCGCGGACTCGCCGGGCTGGTTTTCACGGCGCTTTGCTCGCGACAAGAAATCGAGGGCCGCAGACAACCAGGGGAAAAAATAAATAAGTAAAATGGCGCTATTATTAAAATTGAACTGCTCTCAGCGACCGAATCCATGTCAGCGTCTGGTCCTGATTCCCACCTTTTCATCCACTTGTCTGGAATTTGTTCTAGAAAACCTGAATGAAGAATTTTAAAGGCAAAATAACGAGATATGACGGATCTGATCTGCTCTTTATTCTGCTCTAATTGCTATTTCCTATTTAGAGATGCACTATTTAAAGGTTTTCTTTGAGTTATGACTTGCCGATCCAGATTTATCTTTTCGAAGAAGAAGAAATCGAAAAGTGAAATATCTAAACAGTGAAGTCTTCGTGTTAGTTGGAAGTCTCAGAACCGTCACAAAAAAATGTGCAAATTCAGAAAAATCCCTCCTGTTGTTGGCTGGAAATGGACCGATTTCTCCTGGCTAGTACCGATTTCTTAGTTCTGATGTGAAGAATTTGACACGAACAGGACATATTGGCGTCTACATCAGTATCGGTCGTTTTTGACAGATCGGTGTCGGTTCCGATAAGCAGAACTGTTAGTCGTTTGTTTTAAGAATATTCATACCCTGTATGAATATTCTTATTGAACATGGAGAAAACAGTGAAGGACGATTCAGTTTTTTTTTTTTTTTTTTTTTTTTTTTTAACACCATTAGTTGGAATTTATCGTAACAACAATAAATCAAGATTCTCGTCACGATAAGAAATTTATTCCGATAAACTAAATGCTCGCCGACGAGTAGCGACGCAAGTTTTAGACCCGAAGTGGCGTTTTGTGTCGTTGTTACTTTCTGTTTGCCTTCTGCTGCACTTTGACCTCCCGGATCACGTTTAATCCCGTCTTTGTCCAGAGGCCAGTGCTAAGACCAAAGATGGCGTCCAGTGCGCCTTCGAGGAGCTAGTGGAGAAGATCCTCCAGACTCCGGGGCTCTGGGAGAGCGACGGCCAGGATCAGAAGGTCCAGCTGGGGCGGCAGGAGCAGGGCGGGGGACGGGCGTGCGGCGGGTACTGCTCCATACCCTGAAACGCACAGAACACACGAGAGACGGCGACCTGACGGGGAAACACTACGGACCAGAGAAACGGAACTGAAGAGGGGCGGAAGAAGAAAAGGAAGTCAACTGTTGGGAGCTCCGCCATCTGAAGGAACTCTGCAGTTTTGCACAATTACTGTTCAAACATCATCACTCATTCTTATCATGTTTGGTTAGCGAGCGCGTCAGTCGGCTTTCGGCCAGCGGTGGAATGGTGCCTCCAGATCAAACGAGACGTGCCCAGGGCGTCGCAGCGGCGCGCGTCTGGGGGCGGCTCTCCCATCGTCAGCAGCAGCTGTTCAGTTCGGCATTACTTTACCAGAATTGTGCCTGTAACACAATCAGATTTTAGGCGGCGCTTCAGGTTTTATCCTGAATATTTAATCCTAAACAGTTTAAAAAATGAAATCTCCCAGGTCGTGTCCGACTCCCTTCAGATTCCCGGCTTTGTTACACTCAGCACTGTGAATTCTCTGACATGATTCACCAAACAATGGAGCCAGTTACTGCCTTTTTTTTTTGTTGCCCCGTCTTTACACTCTTTGTGTCCACATCGTTACTTCTTGCTGCAAAATATTCCCCACTTATTGTTTTAATGCTATTTTCTCAGCATTGTCAGCCTCTGTTCTCCAGCTGAATCTCTGGTGAGTTTTAGTTTTGCGGTGATTTCTTTGCAGTTATCATTTGTCAACCATAGACTGAGAACATTCCCTTCCGTCTCCTTCATGTATTTGAATTCCAGCTTTAATTATTAATACTTTATTAGTCCTAGTTACTGTTACCCGGGAGAAGAAATGAATTTAATCTTTTTTTCCTTTTTTTTTTTTTTTTTTTGTTTTTTTAGTGTTGCTTGGTTGTGCTTTTCAGTCTTGTACTGTCACACGTCGATCTGAGACCTGCCTTAACACCAAGAGCTGCAGTCGAGTAGCATTTGATTTGTTTTTTGAACGTAAATAAATGGAAACCTGCATATTTGATCTCTCGGCTCCAATAATTGTTTGCTTGCTGTTTGGTAGCGTTGTTGATGACCGGATGTAAGAATGTAAAAAAATAATTCACCCCAACGCCTTCCTCCAAAAAAAAAAAAAAAGGAGCACATGCTGAAAATCCAAGATAAATGATTTTTAAAAAATCCCCAATAATTCAGAAATACTTGCAGCAGTGGAAAAGTAACACGGTTTTATGTTTCCAATGCAGTCTGGAAAAGCATGGCAGCGTTTTCCAAGTTGGGGTAGGAATAGATAAAACTGAGTTTGGAAAAATGTATTTCCAGACTCTTTTCCTTATCCCACCGTCTGAAAGTGACATCTATCCATTAAGCCAGAACTTCATTACTTTACCTGAACATTATTGGACGGAGAGACTTCAAGCCATGCATCCGTTTGTTGATCTTTCCGTCTGACTGTCAGTTTTTCCATAACACAATAACGTGCCAGTCTGTCAATTTGTCTGTCCATCCAGATTTAAAGCGTAAATCCGTCCACAAACCAATCAGTCCCACTTTCGGAGCATCACTTTATCAGTCCATCCACAAATCATCTGGTTTTTGCGAGTTCCAAATTTGAGTCAAAGTCCAATTAAATGTTTACATGGTTGATATCAAACAGTCCTGCACATTTAAAACACTGAAATGAAAAAGGAAAACATGGGAAAATATCAAAAAGGAAGCATAAGATGAGAAGTTTCAGTGAGAAATGGCTAAATTACAGAAGACTCAACTCTTATCTCTCATTACGAGCGAGGAATTTCTTAAAGCTGCAATAAAAACTTTTTTTTTTTTTTTTTCTCCTGTCACACGAGTCACGTGATCAACAGCCGGACGTGTCTGCCAACGTTTTTTTATCCCAGTTGATCCTGTCTGACCTCTGTGCCTCCAGCCGTGTTCGGACTCCTCTTGGTGTGCCATCTCTCTTTTTTTTTTTTTTTTCTTCTCTACAGTGGATTTTCAAAATGAAAGACCATAAAGCACATGAAACCCACCACTAAGAACAGCTCCGTGGAACATAATTAGGTTGTCTCAGCCCCTGCAAAGTAACGATTTAAAGCAGAAAAAAAAAAAAAAAAAAGGCAGGCCAGACGCTTTCACATTGGCTTTATTCAAACGGCTGCTGTAAAACTTCATCACGGGAGGATTCTCCGGTGTCTCGACAGTTCTTATAAGTTATGGAAAACGAAGGTCATGTAGGGCGTAGCAAAGCAAGCAGACATTATTTGGATTCACTCTTCAGGGTACTAATTAGATGTTACAGTATATAACATAATTAGAAAGGTGTTAAAGGTGTAAAACGTTAGGCCTGTACACCGTGTACAGCACCAGGCACTTTGGCTGGCGGCGAGTGGAACACGGCGTTCAGTGCCTACCCGGTGTTTGCCAGGGGGGCTTTGACAGTCTGGACCTCGGAGATATGAGACGACTTCTGGATGATGCGGCTGGTGAGGGCCGTCCCCGCGCTCTGCTTCAGGGCCGACACGGCTCCCGCCACACACAGCCTGGCGGCGGCGGCGCCGGGCGCCGGGTCGGCGCCGGGAGCCGCCTTGCAGCTCTTGCCCTGGGCCAGGCTGGTGAGGGCCACGGCGGCGTGGATCTCCCTCCAGCCCTGGCCGTCCTTTCTCGGTGGGTTTCGGCTCTGCAGCTGGGCCCTGCGAACAAACAAGCCAGTGAGATCCAGATGAGTTTGAGCTGCCAGGTGAGGCTGTGCTTTATTCGCGCCACTCGCCATAAAAAAAATTATATATATATATATATATATATATATATATATAAAAACTTTATTGCAGCAGCATTGAGGAAAATGATATTTTTAATCTGAGCACTTTTATTCAGCGGTAGCCAGAGCTTTTTTTTGTTTGTTTGTTTTGTTTTTTTTTTCTTCCCTTTTTTATGTTGCTGTTTCAATTTTGTGTGTTTCTAGGAATTTCCAACACTGAAAAAACACAAAATCTTACCGAGTATTTTTAGTCTCGTTTCTAGTGCAACTATCTAAAGTACATTTAAAGACAAAAACCAACTTACAAGGAACTTTTCAGAAAGATTTGGGAGCATTTTTAAAAATAAAAGTAAAAAAAAAAAAAAAAAAAAAAAGCTGTTCCACTGGCAGATTTCACTCATGAGGATAGAAATATATTTTATCAGTCAATAATTCATACGGCACTTCACACAACCACAGTATGGGAGAGCAAAGCTGGTTTACAGGGTCATAAAGAACATGGAAAAACACAGCAATGAGAAAACACAGCAAATAAATGCAGAACAAGCAAAACAAAACCACACAATGAGAGCTGCAGTGTGTAGCTTTTATAAAAAGTTTGTTGCTACATATTTGTTAAATCTGCCACCATGTCATGACTGTATAACATAAGGCAGATAATCTGTGAAGAGATTTAGCTCTTCCACCAACTCTGAGCTGCTTTTGCCGTCTGGAGAAATGCAGAGACCGAAGTCAACCAATCAGGGCCTCAATCCATCGCGTGCATGCGCTGCTAAATGCGCTGCTACATGGGCTGCTAAATGCTCTGCTAAATGCGCTGCTACATGGGCTGCTAAATG
>VMRN01000048.1:255361-334117 GCA_010277015.1 Poeciliopsis turrubarensis
TACATGCGCTGCTACATGCGCTGCTACATGCGCTGCTACATGCGCTGACAGAGAAACAGCTGCCGTGATCGATGGCCAAGCTAACCGGCGGTAGCATTCACAACAGGATCTGCTGACGGAGAAAAGCTGTAGCATCGCAGAGAGCAAGCGGAGGAGAGGGAAGTGCGATGAGCAGCGTCAGACGGAAGGTGATTGACAGCGCTAAGACCCGCCCCCCCCCTGCTCTGATTGGGTGTCTGTGGTTTGCGCTGCGAGCAGGAGGAGTTAAAAAATGTTTCACAGATTATCTGTCTCATACTATTCTGTCACAATATAATGACTTTTTCCACAAAAGTATATATATATATATATATATATATTTTTTTTTTTTTTTTTGTTTTTCAAAAATCACATTCAAGGATAAGCAACTCTTATAAATGATGATGGCCATTGACAGCTTTACAAACATAATAAAAGCTTGAAATCTATTTAAAAATCTGTATTATAAGTGAAATAATCTGCCAGTATTTCTTCTTCGTCGATATTAAGGGATTATCGACTTAAAAACAAGATCGTATCTCTTGCTGGAAAGTTGTTTGTGAGTTGGCTTTGTCTCATTTCAAGTGGACCGAGGTCCCTGCACTCAGAACTGAACCAGAACTCCTCGGTGAGATGTTGTGTTTTTGTAGCGTAATCCGTAATCCACAACTTTCCGTTCTCATGGCCTATAAATATGATGTTCTTCTTCTTCTTCTTTTTTTTTTTTTTTTTTTTTTTTTTTTTTTTTTTTACCAACTGACCACCAGATTGAACGAAGAGCCATACTTATCTTGCCATCACATGTGGCGAGCAACATGATGAAGGAGGTAATAAAACATTTCCAAAGCCAGCGCAAAAAAAAAAAAAAAAAAAAGAAAAATGACGACACAGCAAGTCTTGATAACAACCACTGGTCTTTCTACGCGCCTTTCTGTAGCGTTTCAGCTCATCGTTATTTCAGTCGCATGTTCGGGCTGTTGTTCTGTCTGGTTCTGGACGCTGTGCAGCCGGGGGATTATTCCTCTTACTTTTTGCACTTTTGGACAGTTTGTTATGATGTAGCCGTGGTAAAATTGTTGTTGTTGTTGTTTTTACATCCAGCAGCAGCTGTTTAGCTTCTCGAAAGCTCTAATAAAACCTGAACTGCAAACCAAAATCCAAGAGGAGTTGGAACAAAAAGGCTTCGTGGATGAAAAGCAGGTCCAAAGAGAAGAGAGAAAAGATAATATTCACTGTTATTATTAATATCATTATTATTACAGCCCGCCCTTCTAACCACACGGCCAGTCAGAGACTTAAACCGGAGCGGCAAAAGCAAACCAGTTGGATTAGCAGTGCTTTCCAACAACCGACGGTGTCGTCCATGCGAACTACTGATAAAGATGGTAGCGTCTTATGAAAGTAGTGAGACAACATGCGACGGTCTTCAATCAGAGGCGTCTTCAGATGTGCTGCAAAACTGACTGCTGCAGGAGATCCGTGTTTCCTGCAGCAGCTCTCGGTGAGTGTTGACGGTATCCAATTTCCTGTGCGATAAGTGAAGCACGCGCGAACGGAATTTGAGTCAAATTTGCTTCCAACACAAACACAGACATGTGGACTTTGCTCAGCTGTGCCGGGACGTCAGCGATCCGGTTCAGTCAGATGAGTCCCAGCTCGAGCTCAACGGTAACAAACTCCAGGTGGGTTTGATGTGAAACAGAGGATGAACATGGGGGAAGTTATTTCATGCCCACTGTTGAGCAGAGTGGAAAATATGTGATTCCGTTGGCGTCTTTCTCCTCCGCATTCGCCGGGAAGCTGGAGGTCCCAAATACAATCACGTTGAAAACAAATGCCAGGACTGGTTGTCTCCGGCGGGTTGCCGCCACGGGTTCATTCACAATAACTGCCCAGGACTCTGGACAATCTAAAGACACTTTGCAAAAATCACTTGCAAAAGTGGTTTTTTTTTTAAGTATTGACACCAGAGATGTCAATAACTGCGACTTATAGAGCAGTATTATGTCATTTCCAGGCACATTGGACCATTTTATAGCTCAGTCAGACCCTGACTTCATAATTTAACACCTTGAACTTCAGCCTCTGTCTCTTTTTTTAAAGGTTTTGTTGGCTCTTTATCTGAAAGTACTTCGACAGGAAAGAGGCAAAGACCTGCGGCAAATGTCGCCAGACTGGGAGTCGAACCAGCGACCACCGGCACGAGGACTACGGCCTCAATGCGTGGGATGTGCTTTGCCCCTGCGCCCCCACAGCACCGGGGGCGTCTGCCCCTTTAAAAACTCCTGGTCTTTCTGAAACTCCGCCTACAGGAAGTCATAGCATCGCTATTAACTCTTCAGCAACGTTGTTTGGGTGGAGCCTGCGCCGTGAGCTCAGAGGCGGAGCTTGGTCCTCGAAGGCGGGGCTAGGTCCACCCAGACGTTTTACACAGCTGAATGGTTGCCAGGGAGATTAAGGGATTTCTTAAACATGCAAAGAAGAATAAAGGCAACCTGTATAACATTACAACATGATGTTAATGATCATGCTGTAATGCTTTAACATTGAACCAGTCGACCAACTCAAAGTTAAACTTCAGCTTTGCTAAAATTAACAGTGAGGTTATGCTTCTGCAATAAAAGAGGACATTTATTTTGAAAGGTCTTCTTCAACACCGGATGCAGAGTTTTGGGGGTTTTTTTGCTTCTTTTTTTTTTTTTTTTTTTTGAAGTATGGAAAAAGTAAAAGTCGCATTAACAGGGTTATGAGACATGAATTACGGTACTGACCTGCAACTTTTAACTGAAGTGTTGTCAGTTGTATCTGTAAGAGAACATAAAAACATGGAAAACTTAGCAAATGTGCCACGAAGCTACTTACCAGATCATAAGGCGAATGTCGAATGCTTGTAGCAAACACAAACATGAAACTGGTGCAGTTTTCTGCATGCGTCCCAACAATTACTCCAATGTTTGGTGCAAATTCTTTGGGTGCGTGTTCATGCTTTGGTTGAACGTTGGAATGTAATTCTCCTCCCTCCTCTCAAATATTCAGCCATGTGTCTCTAAAGTTGGTGGGTTGCAGGTCTTTATCTCAGCTCAAGCACAAGCGCTAACGGGTAGGAAACATTTCAGAAATCAATGCTGGATGTCTTGGCCGCGTCTCCTGAATAACTAAGGATCAGTTGTTCTCCAAAGGGGCTTCGAAGACGTTTTTTTTTTTTTTTTTTTTATGAGCACAGACGAGAGGAAAAGGAGAGACAGAGAGAGAGAGAAAAAGAGAGAGAGAGAGAGAGAGAGAGAGAGAGACCATAACCAACGTTACGTTGCTTCCTAACCTGCAATTTCTGTTTGCGGTCTGTGCATACATGTGCGATATTTGTAGAATATATTTTCCATCTTTGCTTTGGATTACAGCCTTATTTTAGGTCTGAGCACGTAGATAGTGGCCAAAACCGATTTCTCTTCAGAGTCCAATAGAAAAAGAAATTAGATGCTGAAACTAAGCCTTTCGGCGCTAACAGTCTGAAACATACCGCAAACCTGAGCCAAAAGTAACTTCTTGCTGATAGTAAATCACTTTTGTGTGTTATGCTTTTTTGCTTTGCTACCGAACATCCCTCACCATGTCCCTCCTAAGCCATAAAGTGCCCCTGCCAAGAAAGTAGCTCTGTACCTCTGCTGTATTTATGGCCGGGGGGAAAAAAACTTAGTTTTACCTCTGGTGAGTTTCACTATGCGAAAGGGGATTAGTGACAACGTAATTTTATAAGTCAGCAATGAATCCGATCAGTGCTTTGTTTCCAGTGGGTGATGCGTCTTAATCAATAGGAAAATGGAAGCGCAATAGATCGTAGCTTCGTGCTCATAAAGCTGCACCAGTAGCAAAGATCTGTTTCACCATTTCTTCTGGCCTTTGAAACTTGAACACTGTGCGCACCTGTTCCGCTTCCACGGCCACAAACGGCTATTTACCTTTTCTAATACATAAACTCTCACACAAATTAAGAATTAAAAAAGATGTATCTGTCTGATGTGATATATATATAGTCAAATATATATATATATATATATTTGACTGTGTGATATATATATATAAACAGAAACCGAAGACTGAGGGTCTCAAAACAAAGCCCAGAGGTACTCCATAAAGAAGTAGGCTTTCAGAATACAGACAAAATGGGTGATCTGATAAATATTTCGGCAGATTTTGTAATATTTATCCGTTTCTGTCTCTTTAAATATAACCTCCAAAGGACAGATATGGACATGTAGATGTAAACGTAGATCAAGATATAGACTGAAGTAGATTCCAAGAGAGACAGACAATGAGAAAATAGGATAAACAATTAGCTTCATGACTCTGAAAATGCACTTTAAAGGAATCTCTGAATGTTGTAGAAGAACAACATTCAGAGTCCCGACTCCCTAAAAGCGTTAAATAAACCTTTAACGAGATCCAACTTGCTGATTGTCGCGGGTAACCATATTAAGTTTATGCAAAGTTAATTTACTAAGTTTACTAAGTCATCAAGTTAAATAAACATGAAAAAAGAAGCTCGACAAACTCCATTCGGTTGAATGTGACCAGTACATTTTTTTTTTTTTTAGTCTGTGCTCCATTCTCCTTTTTTAGTGCGAAGTGGATTTTTCTGTTTTTCACTCAGAGCATACATCTTTTTAGCAACATAATCCCCACTTTGAAACAATGAAAAACAGAGGGAGGAAAAAAGGGGTGAAGAGATGAATTATTTCCAACAAACACAGCTCCAGTCACACTGATGGGATCCCTACAGGTCAAGCTGAGCCAGTGTCAGTGTCCACTGTAAAAAAAAACAAAAAAAAAAAAAACCTTAATAATAAACGATAAAATTCCCAGGAAACCATTCCTAATATCTTTACCTCCTTTGAGACTGACAACTTGTACCAGACACTCCACCCTAACTCGGGCTCACTGCAGGTTCAGTGGCTGCTTCATGCACTCTGAAAACACATTAACGGTGCCGGTGATTGTCATGTTCTCCGTTTTATCTTCACAGAGGAGCCATAATGACCAGGGGCTGTAGCTTCAATGAGCGGACTAGTGTTTAGGGGATTCTAGCAAGAAGGTAAGCACGGAATAATCCAGGAATTTAAAAAAAAAAACAAAAAAAAGAAAAAGACATTCTCCCTTTAGTATGTGATTCTTAGCTTTCTTATAAAAATTTGCTAAAATGCTCATGTTAGCTAATATGCCACAAGTAGCTTAAAATGGCCACAATTTACATGACCAAAGCATTCACTTCAGTAAGTTAATGAAAACGTTCATGCTACTTTAAATATAGTAGCATTTATTGGAAGTAGCATTCCAATAAATGATTGTGAGCCTAAATTTTTGTAGCATTTAAGATAACATTAGCTTGTAGCTCGAGTGCTACAAGCTCATTTAGCAATTACGTAAAATTAGCACTCGTAGAACTTAAGCTAACCGAATGCTACTGGTTGCAATAGCATTTATTGCAACAATAGCATGTAGCTATACTATTGGTTAGCATTTAACCAACCAATCGCTTAAATGTTGCCAATAGTTCCAAATGCTACCAGTAGCTTTAAAGGTAATTGTAGCATTTTGCTTAAGTGAAGGAGTTAACTGACAGCTAAATAAAGATAAAGTCATGAAAAGAAGCTCATGGCAAACGTGCTTTTAAAACTGATTTCTAAGGACATCTAAAATATGTAAAGCACCTTTTATAAGTTATTATACGTACAAAATTTACAACAGCTTGTTAATACATTTGAATTTTGAACAGCGTTAATTGAAAGCAATCAATTATGATTAGATGTTTTCTTTATTTATTTTGCTTTAATGCTTATTATCAGAATCTCTTGTGCACCCAAGACTACTAGAGGAAGGTAGCAGCCTATGAACGGGTGGATATTGTTTATCATACGGTTTCACAAGTCACAATTTACGGCGCAAACAAAGCATTCTCTTCATTAAGTTTAGAAAAAAATATTCCAGACAAAATATGTTGTATTTTACCTGTGCAGGCAGAAGAAATAATGTCTCTTGTATCTGAATCTCTAATAAAAATCTCAAGTTTTTTGTTTTTGTTTTTTTAGCTTAGAAGAAACTCTCCTTTGACTACAGTATTCCTATACAAGTTTAACTAAGCTTAGCACAAAGAGCAATGAAATTAGCCTTTGGTCAATTTATTCCTTTGATGTATCAAAGCTTCTTGGCAATTAATATTATAACTGTTGGCGAGCCTGTTTATTTGCCCCTTAAACGGGGCCACGTTTGTAAGGAAAATGCATTTGTGTGTTAATAAGCAGAGTTGAGTGTATTGGCAGCACCCATGAGAGGCTTGCCAAGGCCTCTCTGCCAATGCCAATCAGCTCTTTGTGGAGGTATTGTGAGGGTGTGAGGCGGCAACGCCCTAATGGGAAAAAAAATAACGCGTGTCATCGGCGAAGGCCGTCTCAGCTCAAATATGGAGATGAGATATTGCAACCAATACCAAACTGTCCGACACGTCATCGCCCACCGACTCGGGGTTCATCAGAGGCCACCTCCAGTGTTTGGAGGTGGCCAGAATGAAATGGTCTGCACGCGCGCACGCACGCACGCGCGCACGCACACACGCACGCACGCACGCACTCTGTGCTGTTCTGGCCTCCGTTTGCTACGAACAAACAATTTTTCAAACTCCAGTCATCTTCCAGTCCAGAACAGCCCGAAATCCAACACCAAACCAGAGTCAATAGAGAAGGAGGGATTCATGGAGAGGATTTGGCAGGTCGCGTCGCCCACATAACTCTGCTGTTAAACCAGCAAATCCATTTTCCTTTCAAAACGTAGCACCATTTAACTGGATATAAAAAAAGACTTTCCAAACGAATACTTTTTCTTTTCTTTTTTTTTTGCGAGGAAGGATTGTAAAACAAAGGAATAACTAGGCAAACACAAATGTTCTTGCTTTTTGTGCAAATAGTTACCCACTATAATACTGAAGCAAGGCCTGAGTCTAAATATGTTACGCTGACCCCCAAAAAAATCCTATTATAATCTTTTTTAAGCTACAAAACTTCCCAGATTTTAATTCAGTGCCAAAGGTTCGACGACATAGGAAGGAGTTAGACTGTAAACACAACAAATACGGAAGATGCTAGCGTGCTAGCTTCATCCGCTTCCCCTAACTTTTCGTCTTCAGGATGGACTCCCCAACATCAAGCGCAAATGTTGGGGAAAAGTTGAAAAAAAATGCAAAAAAACAAACCTAAATAAAACTTAGCAAAGATCTCAGAGGCTAAGTATAGCGGGCTAAGTATAGCCGGCTGAAAGCAGCGCTGCCAGTTCAATGGCTGCAGACCCGATTTTCTTGAAGCGATGGTTTTTGTAGGGGCCTCCTGAAATCAAACCATGCGAAGGAAAACTGTAAAACCCCATGTTTGTCGTCATTCTCGCCTTGTTTAATGGACGCTTCAGCGTCATTTGTGTGCTTAGCCGTATTTTTCATCCAAAACCTGGCCTCTCTGCTTGTAAGAAGTCATTCTACAAAAACTAAAGCTATTCTCATTAGACCGGCTTTCCTGGAATGTTAATTATAATGAATTTCCCACAATCACGGCTTAGCTTTCAGTTCAAAACATTTCGAAAAAGCAGTAGAGACTAAGCAAAGTTTAAAAGTGACATTAATGATCGTACAGTCTAAGTTTTAATTGATCATCTTGTTTAAGAGTCTGTGGGATGATTTTCTGTTGTTGATTGCATTGTCTTTTGCTGTATTGGATGCACCACTGAACCATTGAAATTTAGGGCATCTTAGAGACATATATAATAAATATATGAACACTACAATAAACTATAGAGTTCCAGGTATTTTCCTGTCCTAATGGAGCAGCTCAAATGAGTCCAAGTTCAGACAGACTCCAGAAGCAGAGGTCTGAGAGGGTAGCTGCAACACAAAGTCACCTGAAAAGGCAGCACCCCAAAAGCAAAGGTAAGCTGATGTTAGCAGGGTTCTGTCTGACTATGAACAAAGCAAACCAGAAGAGCGATCTCAGGATGAGTAACAGGTGCGCCGATTGACCGATAGCAGGACGAGAAAAGAGAAGGACGCAAACTCCTCACAAAGCAAAAACATGAACGAAACCACTGCATCTTTCACTCCCAGCTCACGGCGAACCTCTAAAACGAACGTGACAAAACGCGTTTCGTGAGCCTATCTAGCCGCAGAAAGTTTGCGTTCGGGCGTCAAACTTTTCTCCTGTTTAAATGCTAACCTTTGTCCGAGCTCCCATTTTCACACACAGGTTTTACTCAAACTGTAAAAAAAAAAAAAAAAAAAAAAAAAACACATTCCTTAAGTAACTTTGCGAGGCTGGAACTTCTTTGTTGCCAGGAATAATTAGGCAGCCCCCGTCCTCAGTGTTGGACTGAAACGTACACAGAGGCGCTAGAGAGTGGAAGTGATTACAGAAACGCTACACACAACTCCTCCAATGCGACGCAAACGAAACTGCTTTCAAGCAGGAAAGTAACACATGGAAGACACAGACTGCCAAGGCACACAGCTACATCCTCACAGACTGCTAGAACAAGCCAAGTAAATATTAGCGTGTTGCCTCACATTTGCGTGGCTGCTGCAGCACTTACTCTACAATCTGTCTGTCTTCAGCGTTTTTTTTTTTTTTTTTTGCCGACAGACTGTTCCCTTTCTACACCCAGGCTGATGTTTCCACTTCTCACCCTGGGAGAAATAAAGTCTCAGACATGCTGTAATTGTCCTTGAGGCCGGACTGGACATTTCCACCAAGGCTAGAAGTCGAAGTGGAACAAATGGCACATTCTAAGTATATGGAAATGATATTTGTGGTGTTCGGTGGCAGCCAGCGAGAGCCCCTTCCAATTCTTAAATGCAGGATTTCAGCATCTGCGTGAGTCTTTATTAGTGATCTTTGCAGAGGCTTTGGCTGACTTCTGCGAGTGGCTTTGAGACGTGCCAGTGCGCTGTGCTCCCCGTAAGTCTGAGAAGGTAACCATGTGTCAAACTCCCCCCCTCCCTCTGTTTCGACGTTGCATTTATGATTGAATCTCGCCGAGCTTCTGACTTACAGACGGACGCCAGAGATTTATTAATGTCAGATCGCCCTCGGGAGCCAAGTTGGAGGTTTCTGTTTGCTGTGTTCTTATTTTACTGCACACTGTGGTGTTTTAAAATGGAACTGCGAGGAAACAGGGTCGTAAAACTGCCAGTGAGCTTTGCATTCATCGTTAATCTTTAATTAACGAGGAAGATGTCTTTATTATTTCTTCAGCCGGAGGAACCCTTGTTGTTTCTCTCCATGAACCTTGATGTATATAACATCCTAACCTGTTTGCTGCTCCTGCAAGGTCAACCGACTCTTACGACCTTGGCCATTGTCTTCCTGCGCTATTCCACTCGATGCTGACAGCAGAATCAAATTTCTACCGGTTGTGAACGATGATGACATTTTTCTGCAAAGTTTTAGAATCGTTGTCTGTCTGTAGTTTTAGCAATGGGAGTGGAAGAAGCGAACGAAGCTGTTGAGTCTGTTGGACACGCTTCCGAATATTTGTTTGGTTTGCCACGTCTCTCTTCGTGTTGGAGGATGGTTGTTTACAATTTCCGGTAAGCTTCATAGTGCTGAACTGATAAGTCACAACTGGGTAAAATTTAAACCTTCAATAGAGTTCAAGTCTCCTAGAAGAAACAGTTTCTTAATAGCTGGGAGCTTTTCGCAGGCTAATAATCTCTTACCCATGCTGTAGATGAAGTTGGCCTCTGCTTCTGAGGAAGAGTCCGGCGAGACAACGTCTCGATCGCATTCGTTGGAGCTGAACGACTGGGAAAGGCATCTTTTCCCGCGAGCGGAGGCAATGGCGTCAGCCTTTGCCGCCATCATGTGTCGCAGGGTGTCATTCAGGTAGCGGTTCAGCAAGCTACTCTTGTACTTGGACGGAGGAGTCGTGCCGTCGTCTTCGTTGGAGCAGTCTGCCCCGGCGAGGACGCTGGCCTGTTTCTCAAGCAGGCTTCGGCGGTAAGACGAGCCGCCAAAGTTTGATTGGGCTATTGGCGTCGGTAGGGGGCACTCTTCGTCTGGAGAGGAGGAAACAAAACCGTCACTACAAATTCCGCTTAACAAGAGAGATTTAGTGGACATAGCAGCAGATTTAAACTTTCTGAGCTGCATTCCTCAAGCGCTGAATCTTCTAGATGTGTCCCTTGTCCTGCACACTTGAAGTAAGAAGTGAAACTGCCTCATTAACATGCAGTCAACCTCTCGGGCTAAGTGTGCTGAAGAAGAGGGACATGTCAAAGTTGCAGGACATCGGCCCTTGAGAGCCACTGGTCCAGACCTAATTCTTAGAAATCGCTTGACTAGTGAAACGAAAAGGCTGCACTATGTCGATCCATTAATCCCAAAGCCTCACCGTCCGAGTTTGTATCGTCACTGCACACACTCAGCCTCTCAGCATTTCCCTGGATGTATTTATTGTAGAGCTTGATCCTCAGCGCCCAGCTCAGGTCTGGCTGCCTCACCGTGTTCTTCAGCCTTCGCCGGGCGTTTGCAAACCAGTTGGAAACCTTGCACAGACATCGCTTGATCGATCAGTATGACTAGCCCTGACAAAAAAAAAAAAAAACACAAAAAAAAACCAGAAGCATTCCTTTGACGAGATGGTCTCACCTGCACTAGTGTCATGTGTGAACCCAGAGCGAGAAGAACCTTCTCGGTTTTTGTTGGGTAGGGGTTGTCCCGGTGCTTGTACAGCCAGTGTTTCAGCGGCCGAGCCATGTCCTGGAGTACCTGCCTTTTGTGACGAGCTTTCACCCCACCGAGACGAGACCTGGGGGAGCTACAAGACAAATACTTCATGCTATGTCTCTTTCCTGTTTTAGGTAAGAACTTCCATTATCTTTTTGAAGTCCAAAATTTAAAGAATTCAAAAAAAAAAAAAAAAAAAAATCTTAAAGAAAAGATTCCTACCTGCATCTTCTGTACTTCATGGCAGAGATTTTCTCGGCCTGCTGCATGTCTGGGCTCTGTCCGTCTGTTAAACTCGTCTGAGGTGAGTCTTCACAGTTCGGCCCGGTCCTGTCTCCGACTCTTCTGTAGTCGTCCAAACAAAACTGAGCATCATCAGTCTTCATCGCTGCAAATTTGTCCATCCTTAAACACGCAGGGTTTCTCCTTTGTCAACAGGTGCATCAGCAGACTCCCAAAGACGTCCACAAACCATAGATCCTCATTCTTTATAGACAAGGAAAAAATATATAAATTATGTCCACTGCTCCTTTTTCTGTTGTTGTTTTTTTGGAGTCTCAGGAGCAAATAAAAACTGAACCTTACCAGGGAATAATTTTAGAAAAGTCAGATGATGTTGTCTGGTTTTACTGTTCTGTCTGAGGAGAGTTCAAATAACACTCAGCTCTGCAGACTATTGGTCTTCACGCCGGCCAATCGCCTCGCTGCAACACTCTGCAAAGCCTTTCCTTGCAGAGTGCTGCCTCGCAGAGAGAGTCCTGCAGCAGTACCTCTGGATGTGAAAAATGAGTCCACTCCAAAGAATATCAGCAAACCCAGTCATTAGGTTTACTAGAAAGTGATTCTGTCAGTCTGCGCGAAGCTGCTTAAGCGTGGCCTCATATTTTCAGCATGAGCCGCGCGATTCTTGCGGATCTTGCGGCGTCACTAAGAATGGTGTCAGCAAATAATAATCCATGTTTTATCAGGGGATTCTGGAAATTTACGAGCGTAATAACATGGTTGCTAAAAACCACAAAACGACGGCTCATGTCAGGCAGGAAATCCCGCTGTTTTTCTGGAGGGGTGCTGGGGGGCTGTGGGGGGATTTGGGTATGGATTTCAGTAAAAACCAGCTGTTCAGAGAGGAACCGCGTTCAGCTTGTAGATACATTCAATTAGGATCACAAATGCGCTCATAAACAATTCACGACAAAACACGTTCGACACATCTTCATCCAGACATGTGGAATGATTGCGTGCATTTTAACGTTTAATCGTGTTTACAACATAGGGCCTCTTGTTAAATTTATTTCGAGACTAACGTTTTTTTTTGTTTTTTTTTTTAATCTATTCCTGGTGCCGGAAACACATATCGCGATATAAGCATTTGATGTCAGCCGATATCGATAATTACGATTAGTTTTCGGTTTTAAATGTCCTAAATTCTGCCAAACTGGTGGCGCTCCTGTTTGATCCAGCTTCCTCTCCACGATTAGTTTTAAGCAGTTATGAGCCAAGGAAACCTGAAACTGCTGCTGCGCAAGTTAATCAGCGAGTTGTTGCTAGGTTACCAGGGTGAGTGAGTTCGTTGATAGTGTTGATTGCTAAGAGGTTGACAATTTTCCTCTGCCTACATCCCTCGAAATGCTGTTCGATTCTGGATCGGAGCTCAGCGAATATTCTATATGTAATCAATATTCTGTAATGATGTATTATCGATTCTCTTGCTATGGATATTGCTATTGATTGTGTCCAGCCCTACACGTTGCTATTTGTAAGTCAGCTCAAGCTTTTATTAAGCCTTATTGGATGCAAAGTGACTTTGGACACTCATGTAAAAGTCTTACAGGAGATACTCAGTATGACTTAGTGCTGCGCTTTGACTGGGCCATTCACCTGCTCTGGTCTAAACAACTCTCTTGCTGTATGTCTGTTCTGCAACAAGTAAATCTTGTAACATTACATTTTATTTAGGAGAATCAAAGAAAATTTTCACTGATTTGTATCTGTAAAAAAATACTAAAAGCATGTATAGTTTTTATCACACTTTGAAATATTTTCACTTTGAAATAAGATTTGACCTTTGTAGTTTTCTTTGTGATGCAGTGATGTGTGAGGAAAAGGGGGGGGGAAAGAAGTCAAAAGGGGTGTGAATACTTCTGCGAAGCACTGTAATTATTTTCCTAAGTGGGGTCGCCTTTAAATTATGGCTGAAATTCAAGCAGCGCTCGTTGGACACACTTAAAGACAAATGTCTTTTCCAAGTTCATAACTCAACACCGTGAATGGGCAGGTTGAGTTTTAGAGCTTTCGGAGCTGAAAACCACATGGAGCAGAAGCATCTCCGGTAGGTGCCGTAAATTCCTCGCTCGCATTCCTGCGCGGCGGCCGCAGAGCGCCCGGCCTGGCCTCGCTATCACTCCGCTTAACACCCCGGCCCTCTGCGGGCCGCGCTGTTGATCTTACAGGAACACGCCGGCCGTCTGAGCCCGGGGGCTGGGTGGGGGGGGCAGTTAAAAAACAACAAGAACCAAAACATAAAATAAAAGGAGGACACGTATTCTGCTTTCTTTCTTTGGGTGATTTGGCGCTTGTTCCGGTGTTCGGTGTTTGAAAGAAGAGAAGACTCGGTCAAACATGGCGCTTCTGCAACGTTGGTGTCAGAAGCTTTCTGTGACGTCACACGGATACTTCACTGGCTCGTTGTTTATGTGCGGAAATTTGGCGCTACCGAAACGCAACTAACTTCCTCTTAACATCCACGTGTTACGGTTCTGAAAACTTTTTCCTGACCTTACATATCAGGGATACATTTGAGATTTAGAGGCTTTTATAGCTAACAGCTAAAACCAATGGTAGCCAACTCGGCGGCTTCAAGGGGTCCATAGGTGAGTATTACAGGTGAAATGAGACTAGCTAATGCTATCCCTGGTTCATTGGAGCAACATTTCAGAAGAGCTTGGTCTTATATCAATTCTGTCACATATACACAGATGTATGGAAGGAAAAAGCTGTAATGTTTATTTTTCCTCATGGCATCAATGCTTTTCCATTAGCTTGTGCTGCTGATAATGGTTAGCCTGATTACTTAGCACAACTTATGAGTTAAACACGTGCTGGTTGTTTAAGACACTCATAGACTCTAAGATGAAGATAATGTTGAACATTTGCTCTATTTACTTTAGCACGCTTTCAACAGACGACCAGGACTGAAATGATCCAAGGCCTGCTGACATCATGCATTTCTTTGGAACCTTTTTGATGTGGGAGGCGCGGACATGGGTTTTGGTTGGACGGCTCCTGTGTCTTTAATGGCATTGTCATGATTTCACAGGGTGCCTGCAGATCCTCAGCGCGGCGATGAAGTTATACTGCCACGGTTTGGGTCTAGGCCTCGCTTCAGGCCTGGCACAGGCCTGCCTGCCCCTGAACTCAAGCGACTCGTCTGCACGCTCTGCCACTGTTGCTGAAATAACGGTCTTTTCATCCCAGCGGCGGCGCTGCCACCTTCACCGTCAGCTTTTATGGCAGCTCGTAATTTCTCTGCGATGGTCACGTCTCTCGAGAGCCATCGGCGTTTCCCGGCATGACACTGCGCTCCCTTGTTCCCGACTTTCCCCGCTACATGAAGCAGATTAACACTTTGTCACACGTAATGGAGCGAAGCGCCGACAAAGAGAGTAAAACTGCCGTGACTTTCAGAGGAATGGAAGTACAATTAAGTACCTCATGATGGTGAGAAAAATCCCTGAAGCCTTTGGAGTTGGAGAGTTCAAGCTGTTGTAACACCTAACACTAAGGTCTTACTCAGAAACCTTGCAAAAGTATCTCTTGAGCTTTTTCTGTACGACCACAACCAAAAGGTTTCAATGTATGTTACTGAGATTTTTATTTGGTAAACTCACATAAAAGTTTTCATGAGTACAAGTGTGAAAAAGCACGACGTGAATTTATGTTTTGCCCCTTTTAATCTGATGACCCTAAATGAAATCATTCAGTCCAACAGTGGATAGGAAGATGTGAAGAGGTTTAAAGCTGAGTTTGGTAATAAGAGAATATCCTAAGGTCTTATAATTCAGTGGCGCACTCTTGATTACACCGACTGGAAATGAAGAATTTGACACAACAGACTTTTCTTTTTTTTTTTTTTACCTCCCCCAATTTACTGCGATGCTTTTTACAGTCGGTGAAATAAATACTGTACACATCAACGATGTCTTCTGTTTAAATATTTTTATTGAGGCTATTTAAATTAAATTCACACCACATGTTGGGAACAACCCAAGTAGTATATAATCACAAAAACATTACTACGGCATATCAGGGCAACTGCAAGTCGGATAAAAAAAAAGAGGAATAAATTTTGAGATTCATCGAAAAATTTTTTTTGTTTTTTGGTGGAAATTTACGGCTCCGTTTTTCTTCCATCTCCAATGGCTCCAGTGTGCCGCTGTAATACACCCGCCTTTTGGAAAAGCCGTTTTTCTTAATGAGAACTTCAACTGGTCTCCTCTATGGAGAAAGTCGGAAATTTGCATTTCTCTTGTGTAATTTTGAGCCGTGCTTCTACACAAACTGTCCTCAAAGGTTCTTGCGATCACTGACATACACTCTAGTCTTCAGTTCATTGATTTTTAAATCTAGATTTTTCAATTTCGATCTTGCAGTTTTACTTAAGTTTCTTCTTCAGACATCCCTTGGCTGTGTGTTTGGGACTAACATCTCGTTTGGAAACCGACACTCGTTTCCTCCGTAGATCTGATCCAGAATTCCCAGGGACTGTTCTGCATGTATTCCACCTTCAGGTCTGCTCTGTAAGACGGCTACCTCTGTTCCCACCTGCAAACTCCAGTTCTGGCATGATCCGACTTGAGACGCTTCCAGTGAGATTCTTCTCCTAAACACGGTGTGTTCACTGACCCTGACCCTTTTCCTTCAGCAGTGGAGTCTTGTGTGCAGAGGCTGTTGTGGTTCAATGTATTACTCATTGGCCCCTTGGCTCCTGGAGCCTTTTGATTATTCTTCTGACTACTCTGTAACCGGGTTTTGGCTGGTTTATGGTAAAGTAATGTTCTGCCCCACTTCGGATTACGGGTGGAACATTCTGTAGGTCAAAGATTTGGCTGCAACCGCGGCCTTCGCAAAAAAGTTTGCGAAGGTAACTTTTTTTCTTTTTAGAAGCTTTCTCCGCTTTTGCCAATTGTGCCAGTCTGTGGGATAATTTGGTAATGGACCTGAGTTAATATTAAAGCAGCCCATATGGATTGACACAGAGCAAGAATGACTTCTAAATGCTGCCAGATTTCAGCTGGTTTCTTACACATACATGTGTTCATTACTTCATTCCACGTTTATACTTGTGTCTTTCTTCATAGACTAGTGCCAGGCGGTTCCACAACGGAGTGGTCTGGATAAAAGCCGTGTTCAATGGAGTCTGCTCTATTAATTGCTGGTTTTAGTTATGAGTCAAGCGCTCTAGATCTTCTCCAGGGGACTAATCATTTTCTTAATTCTAGAAAATGACGTGGCGCATAACATTTGCACTTCATACCAAGAATTTTATGTTTCTCCATCATTTCACTGCATGTCATTTGTATGCATTTGAAGTTGTCATGTGAAAGGGACAATAGACAAGATTCATTGTTTTGCTGCCATGTTATGAATCCACAGAGCTAAATGAAAGTTTTTTTCATGGGTTAGAATGGCCCATTTGAAGTCCACTCTTTTATCCAGTGGATAAAACTTGGAAGCCGCCGTTCACAGATGCGCTAAATCCACTCCGATTAAGCTCGAGGTATTTCACAACGACGCAAAAAGTGTCCATTTCTACATGCATAAAGCCGGTAAATACCCCCCAAAATACTCCCAGCTGCAAACGCAGGCAAACATGAGGAAATCTGAAAAAGTTCGAGGGGCGTGGATACCTATGATTCAACTCTGATCTATGATTGTTTTCCTGTTTATGTGCGTTTCGGACAGCGAGCGCATAGTTGGCAGAAAGCCTCACGGGCTGCTACTAATGTTTCACTGGTGCACATTACAGCTAATTGAAGTGCAGCAGCTGTCAGAATAATTCCATGCCGATGTTTGCAACTTGGCAGCAACGGACGACTCTCGGCCGCAAACTCTTCACAAGATCAAGTTTTTGCCCCCCACCCCTTCTCCGCTCTACAAATTAAAGTTATGTCAACTAAATGCTTAAAGAGAAGCTGAGTCCGAGACGACTGGAAAAAGCATTAGACAGAGAGAGAGAGAGAGAGAGAGAGAGAGAACAGAGAGAGATGAATTTGATTAAACTAGATCACCAATGTAAAAATTTAGGGAAGCTGGGAATCATGAAAAACTAATAAAAATGACAGAGATTATTATCTAAATTTATTCAACTCGAACGCAGTACTTATGCACAGAGGAACATAGTGTGCATCACTTTTAAGGAGACTATATTAAATAAGATTTAAAAGGGGCCCTTAAGGAATATTTGATGCAATCGTAAGCGATCCCCGTTCAAATCCAGCCAGTCAAGCTGCTGCAGCTCCTCCACGCTTTTGTCGGTGCCGAGCGCATCCACGCTGCAGGAACCCACTGGACCTCCGGCTCGTCCAGCTTGTCCACGTCGGCTTTCAGCTCTCTGAACGCCGCGGCGACGTCTCCGTTGACAATCACTTTGTCGAACAGGTGGCCGTACTGGCCGTCCAACATCTCAGCCTGGTCGAGCATGTCCTCAAAGTCCTCCTCCTGTGAACCCACAAAATCACCCCCAATAAACTGAGCACCCTGGAAAAAGGAAGGTTACGTCTGCTTTGTTTCCACTAAGCGGTAGGACACTGGTCGGTGTAATCTGTGACGCCATAATCCGCACTATAGACGAATGGCGTTTCCGCTGCCAGTTGGACTCTCACGTCGTACTGGTTTGACGACAAACGTGGCGTGGTGGTACGTCTCCAGCTTGTCGCCAGTTGTCATGTTTTTCTGTGCCCCAATCAGCGGACTTTGTTGGTTGACGCCAGCAGATAGAAAAATGGAAAACGGTTATAAAAAATAAGTTATCCCTTCTTCTACGGTTTACTACTGAGAATATGTGAGAGTTCGCAAGAGAGGCAAGAGGAGAGATGACACTTTATAAGATGCTTAACCATGATTATTTCACACCTAATCATCTTTTTAACGTGGGTGCACTGGAGAACAGCTTGTGCTGGAAAAATGGAAGAGAATTGAAGGTGCTTTTATTCATACAATGTGGCCCTGGCCCTTTAGTTCAGCCCTTATTGGCAAAAGATCATCAGAACAATGGGGAAAATGGCTTGGTTTAACTTTGCCTGACTCGGTTCAAGCTTTGCTTTCTGGAGGCAGGTCAAGTTTGCTTAAAAACGTCTAAATATGCATTTGCTTTGGTACTGAATAGTTTCTGGAAACGTCAACACAGACCTTCGTGTGAGGAATGGATAAAAACGGATGAAACTAATTCTTTTGAATTATTGATAGCCAAATTACAGGACTGACAGGAGTCCTATAACTTTAGCTCTTTTTTTTTTGCTTTTTTAAAAAAAATAAAAGACAAATAGTTTTTGTGGCTTTAACAATCTTTTATACATTGTTATGAATGTGTGATATGTACAGGCAGTTCGGTTTAGTCTTTCCTATTATTTGTTCAATTTGTTTTAGTGCTCTGCTTAGAAATTCAGTACACATTTAAGTAAAAGATATATTGGGAAAGATGAAATCTTACCTCAAGTAAACAAAAATGAACAAATCAAGATTTGTTATGTAACCAAACAAATTTCGATGGCAATAACTTGGATTAGTAATACAGTTTTAAAGTATATTGTGTATACCTGTTTCTGGTTGTCGTGTCATGAAGTTCAACTGAAGTTTTGGTTTCTTTGGGGGTTTTTTTACAATTTTTTTTTAGCATTTCCCAGATCATCCTCGGGGTAAATTCTCCATGTGAACGCTGGCAACTATTTTGAATGTGTGGGGTAAAATAAATCTCCCAAGTGTATGAGAGTGGCCTTGTGACCCGTCCTAGACTGACGAGCATCAAACAATTGCTTCTTTGATGTCATCGCTAATGTCTTTTCATTTGCCAGAACACACCTGCATTCTCCAAACCAACAGTCTGCTAAAACACCTGCTTTCACAGAGATCCTCTCTGTTGCTGATGGTTGTTTTAGTTTAACCTGAAGCACTCAAATACAACAGGATACAAAACCATAACCGCAGAGCTGCACTGGTGAGGCATGCCACAGTCGTTACATGCTCCGCGTAATGGCTATGAGACCTTTTCCGACCAGATGTGGTTCCAGTTGAAAGCAGACTTTTTGGATTGGCTCGGACTCTTTGAAGGTTTGGGTTGTTGGTGTCGGGCAAAGCACCAAAGCCTCGCTGTATCACGGTTCTAATAAGGGCCACACGGACAAACAGAGTCCAACAGTGAATATGAAGCCATATGGCAATTAGGAAAAAGCTTACTTGTCTTTCTCAGAAAATGTATGTGCACTCTGAAATTTATATGCTTCTGTTTGAGGGGGAAAAAAAACCCTACAAGATAAACTGAACCACCACCTGCTTTCAGTCATTGCCTAGAAACATTGCACATCTACAAAAATGCAAACGTTTTTCTGGGCAAACAGCCAAGACCAAAAAAAAAAAAAACAACACCCGCATAGTACCCATAATGTCTCTTGTCTCTTGAAAGTGTCCAAGAAGCAAATTACACGGTCAAAGCAAGGTGTGCGCCTGGTTTATAGCCCCCGCATTGGCCTGCAAGTCTCCAGGCATGCAATAAGCACCTGACTTCATGTATCCAGTTTCAGTGCTGTTTCGATGTTGGTCGGAAAACCTACTTACATTCACTAAATCCAAGTCTGTGACAAGAAGATCTCAAAACACTGATCAGTGATGCTCTCTGGGATTGTACCTACTGTCAATGAACTTGACAGAGCTTAAGCTGTTTTGGAAAGAATGGGCATCGCTTCACCTAAAACGGTGCTGCATTAACACCAAAAGGTGGTTTTACAAACTGTAGATCCATGGCGGTTGAACACCAAAGCACACCACACCTTTCAGATGTTTTTTCTTTTTTTGCAAAAAAGACAAAGATACTAAAAATCTATACTCTTTCTTACAGTTCATAATAAGGCACATTATCTTAGTCTATCACATTAATCATAATTAATTTACATTGTCTCACAAAGCGCTACCTAGTTCCTATCGTTGGGTAACGTTAGCTTAAAATGTTATTATGGGCCCCAGATATAAAGGTATGTGCTGTTAGCTTGGCGGCTAGTTGCATCTATGTTGGACTGCTTTTTTAAATTGCTTATGTAGCAAAATTTTGGGTAATCTGTATAAAACAGAAATGGTATTACAGTAACATAAAAAAACACAATGGTTGTGTACTAAGCAGTTTAATACTGCACTAGTAAACTTTGATGCGTTGCTGCTTAGTTATGACGCGCTGAGTGGCTAACGTTGTGCCTGCGTGTAAAGTCAATCCCAGAGGTCTTCTGATAG
Source organism: Poeciliopsis turrubarensis (assembly GCA_010277015.1). Taxonomy (NCBI): domain Eukaryota; kingdom Metazoa; phylum Chordata; class Actinopteri; order Cyprinodontiformes; family Poeciliidae; genus Poeciliopsis; species Poeciliopsis turrubarensis. Next base: position 275,629 of record VMRN01000048.1, read on the forward strand.
TCCAAATTTGTTCCAGTCAGATGAACCATTTGTGAACAAAATCCATTTATCCCACGATACACAGCAACAGGGTTAACAATGACTCCGCCACAGCGGTCAAAAACGTCCAGGTTCAACACCTGTCAACTCCCTGTCACCTCTGGGTTCATATACTGGAGGCCACAGCCCCATCTAGTGACCAAAAACCAAAAATACACATATTTGACTTCTATCTGGCTATGACTGGCTAACCATTAGCTGCTAACAATGCTAGCAGTGCTAGATTTGAAGCTACCTACAAAATAAAGCCAAGTATTAACTTTACTCAGTACCACTACTTACATACCATGCTAGATACTCTTCAACTCTCCAGATAAAAAAAAAAAAAACATCCTTTGTGACAATGATAGCTAGAAATAAACATGTGAAATTGTTATGTGAACCGACAAGCTGGCTTTGGAGCTGAGGCTAAAAGTATCCATATGTACTTACTGAAAACATCCTGACTTGCGTACTGCCTTCATCACAGACAAATTTCGCTCTCCGCCTGGTGAGGCGAAGCTCCTCAATCCTTGGCGGTTTCACGAACACCACGTATGGTTTGAATTCAGAAGTATAAACGTGCTTTATTTTCTGCAGAGGGGGGGGAAAATAACAGAAAAAAGGATAGGGTCACATGAATGCATAAAAGAAATGTTGATGGTTTGTGAGCATCTCTTGACTGTGGATGTAATTTAAATGCTATATTGTGGAAGAAATTGCAGTTCACAGGAAAACGTTTTCTTAATTTGTGTTTTTTTATTTATTTAGTTTTTGCTTTAATTTCCTTTTTGGAAATTTTGCATGCTTTCATGAAAATAACTTGAAAATAATTTTTTTGAAAATACAAATGTTTTTTCAAATATCTTTTTTTCGAGAAATAGTTTTTAATAAAACTTTCATACTGAACTTTAAAATTAAATAGATAAAATGGGATTGCTATTACGGTATATACTGGTTTAGTAGTGAAATGTATGGATTATGCACGTCTAATGTCAGATTAAGTAGATTTTTAAAGATTTGGAAATTTTGATAAGTTTATACTTCACTCCACTTCCTGGAATGTGTAAAACAAAAGTTTTGACATTATGATTCATGCAGTACATATTCAAAAAATAAACTAATCTGGTAGAAATGTGACATAATGCCAAATGACTAGTTTTGCAAGACAGTAGCTGCGTTTCCATTGAACCTAAAATTGCAATTGCGAAAATGCATTTACTTAATAAAAACATGCCATTTTGAAAGTTAAAAAAAAAAAATTCATGTTATTTCGAAATTTCTCACTTTTTTAACCATCCCACGAGTCACGTGATCAACAGCCGGATGTTGTTGTATATCTCATATATACATCTGTTGCTACCACAATTTTTAATGACTTCTCGCGTGAACGAGCTCATCACATGTGACTTTAATTTCATTTCCTTAAACACAGGAATTGAAAACTTGTATTTTTCAACATTGGCGGAAAAACATCGCCAAAGATTTGTGCGTATTTGTAACGCAAACGCAGCGAGTGTTCATCAAAACTGAGTGAACTTGAACGTCTTTTTGCTGGGGTTATGCTTACGCTTGGATGAACATCCAGGAGACAGACTTTGCCTTCAGCCATCACTCTCTGGACCGAGTCCAGATTCGACCCGTAGTAGTTACCTTTGTACTGACCATACTCCACAAACCTACAGACACGGTGAGGCAAGCAGAAAACCAGGTGAGAAGGCTTCGAATGGTTGAATAAGACCCGCAATGGGCGAACAGCTCAACTGGGGCCACTTAACCCACACCTGTGGTTGAGGATGAGCTCTTCAAACACCTGAACTGAAACAAAATGATAGTCCAGGCCGTCGCTCTCCTGCCTCCTTTTCTCGCGTGTCGTGTCTGCAGAACGGCAAAAGAGACGGGGCACTGCTTTGTGTTCGCGGGGAGAGAATTTACGCCGCGCGCCGGACGTAAAAGCCAAAAGTAATGAAACCTCAAGATGTGCAACTTACACGGCACACTGACGCCATAGCGGTCCGGTTCGGAGATCACCAGCCTCCTCTTCAGCTCGTTCACGCCAACCCCGCTAGGCCCTGGAGACACGGATCAGAACACGGTATTCTGAATGTGGGTTTTAATTCTCAATATCACCGTGCGGTAATGCTTTCCTTGAGCGGAGCCCAACAGTAAATGACACAGCTGTCTTTATCATCATAGAATTAGAGAGCAAATGAAAGTCAGACAGACGGAGCTCTGATTTCATTCGAACAATGATGCTCAAACAGCCTTCCGTCTGATCGGTCTTAATGCTCCTACACTCTCTGGAAAAGCCATAGCGTCGTATCTCAATGTACCATCTGCAAAGCCATGCAGTATCGGTGTCGTTATAATGTAGGAGACGCAGGACGGAGTCCGCACGCACACACACACGCACGCAGGCATTCGTCCACATGTTCAGTACTGTAGCAGCTGGGATTGATGCGCAGCCAGATTGCATCAGTTTCTATTGGGGTGCAGTCTGAAAGCAGGATTCCTGTCATACCTGCCTTTTCCATCACTGGGTTCCATGAGTTTGATGCATAACCAAATATCCAGTTTATGGACTTGCTACTCTTTCACCGCTGATGTGCTCCACAGCTGCTAGGCAGATCTCGCAGAGGACTATCATCAGGCTCGTTGGACGCTCTCCAGCCTTAATTTCTTTGTAAGAGCTACAGAGTATACGTACCATGCCGTCTGGCGGTAAACAGGTCTTTAGCTTAAGACGAAACGTGTAAGCGATGCGGTAACGGTATCAATGTTCTTCCAATTTGGTTTAACATCCTCCGTCTGGTCTTTAGGACAGAAACAGCCTTCATTGTCTCGCAAAGGGGAGACTCGGGGTTTAGGTTTTTCCCGTCTGTGACTTTGCGTTGCCAGTGAGCGATATATTCCTAATGACGACCTAACGACGTCGACTGTCCCCAGAAACAGTCGACAGTAAAACGGGACCCGCAGTCGAGGTTAGCCCCAACTCAATTAAAGGAGTCTAAATGTAAATCCAAGCTGTCTTAAGTGTTCCAGTTTGATGATGAACCTTCTGGCCGACATCCTGCGGGATCTGATTCATGAACATTCGTCTCTGTCCTCCCAGCCAGCTATCTTTTATCTCATCCCGATCTGACCTTGCTTTTACATCTCTTCAGCTACGGGTGTTTCTCGCCGACCTGTCTTTCACTTCTCAAAATTTACTCATTCTTCCTCCCGACTCCCCACCATTTCCTCCCTGGTTTTATTCCCCCTCGGTTTTTCTGTGACCTTCAGTTGTATCCTATTATGACATTAAAAAGACCTTTGGCGGCGCTCGCACTGGAATTCCCTGCGGGGAGATTGAGCTCAAAAATACACAGAGCAGACCTGCAGGATTGGCAGGAGGAGCGGCCGCGGGGTTGGACCGCTGCGCTGCTCAAGTGAACGCAATATATTTTGACTCGCAGATTTCTGACACTGTTTATGTGGGTCTGATGGGAAGGAATCATTTTTCCAATCAAAAGTGGAGACATAAATCTTCATCAAGGCTTTTTCCCTTTTTGTTCAACAACAGGCTTGACATGTTTTATTTAAATAAATAGGATGAAGGTGTTTTGTGTTCTCGCTTAGCCATAAAAGGAGCAGACGTAAAGCAGAATTCCTTGGAATACAGATCCATTTTTTTGGTCTTTTGTTTCACGTACCGACCAGGACGATGAGGCGGTGTCTGTCCTTTGGCTCCTTCTGGTAGGGTACCACCTCTATATAAGTACGGGGACAGACCGCACGGTGAATCTCAGAGCTCCACCTTCGTAACTGAGCAGATTTCCTGGCTCTGCTGCTTTTCCGTCCGAGTCGGAAGCTCCTTCTGAGACCGGCTGGAGGAATAAAACCGACAACAGTCTTTGAAGAAGTGTCTGAAGCTGCGGAAATCTAAAATCTGACTATTAATTAGCCAGTTATGGCTAACTAATAAAGCTATTAGATAGCCATAACTAGCTAATAATTTCTTTACATCTGAGTTGCATGAATGGACATTTGTGTAAATGTGCCAGAATTAGCCACACGGGGATTTTTCATCTGTTGTCCTTGGATAATGAGCGATGTGTCTCGCTAAAAACAAACAAAGGTTACACAAATGACTTAAGTTTTGCCAATGGATACAATCAATACCAACATGAAAAACAAAATAAGGAAACTACGACACAAGTATTATGAAAAGAACCAAATTGATCCTGCGTCCAGATGGCAAAAACACAGTTATTATTCAAAACGTTGGCAGGTCTGATGTGTAACGTTGTGCTGTGTGTGATGTCGCGCCAGAACCTTCTGCTTATGAACCCGCCCTCTTTTCCTCCTGAAGCAGAAACGCAAACCCCGGCGTTTCAAAAGCTCGAACGTTCCAGATCGGATCAAATTTTCATAAATCCCGAAGCAAAATTACGGTTATTTGTTCTGACATATCGCATCGTTTCAGGGCCTGCTCGAGCCGCTCAGCGTTGTCCCTGGCGGCGGGCCAGTTGGGAACGGCTCGCTTGACGGGCCAGATTATAAAGCTCGGCGCTAAACACAGAGCGGGGAATCACTGAGTGGCAGACTGCGAGCGGGCCCTGCTTCAGGAGCCGTCGGAGCGCTGGCGTTGTGCAACGGCGAGGGCATGTCTCAGTGAAGACACGGCTCGGTCCGTCACGCTTTGCTGGTGTTCTGTCTGACTTCCAGCTGCTGTAGCGCGTCTGTGGTCTGGCTCCGCTGGGTCGGCTCACGATCAGAACCACCACTCTGGTGGCAAGGCCAGATTGTCCTTTTTTTTTTTTTTTTTACTAATTTTAACTCTATAGCATGTTTAAATGTGATCCTTTTTGGATCCATAAAGAAGAATGTTCCTCTTTGGAATTAAGAAAACGTTAAAGGGGCAGTAATTTGTAAAATGGATTGTTTTCTTAGCTTTATGTCATGTTATAATATCATTTCCACATCAAAAACCCACTTGCAGTGTTGCTTTGATTCGTTCGTGCATGTTTGAGAAATCCTTTAATCTCCCGTGGCAACCATTCAGCTGTGCAAAACGCCCGGGCGGGCCGAGCCCCACCTTTGAGGCGCAGCTCACCCCCGGAGTTGCAGTTTCCAAGGTTACGAGTTTCCGCGTCACAGAGCAGCCCTCCCACGTGACTCCCCCACCACTCAGCTCCTTCAGACTAGCCAGCAACAATTAGTAAGCACCTCTGTTGAGCTCGTGATATGAGCCACGTCTCTGTGCAACGCTGGTTAAAAACGTTAAAGGGCTGACAGAGGAGCCATGTTGTGACTACTTCCTGAAGGCGGAGTTTCAGAAGAGTTTTTAAAGCGACAGAGGCCCAATTTTAAGGCATTAAATTATGAAGTCAAGTTTGAAATATATAACAATTTTGCAACAGCTGAAGTTAAGATAGTAACTGTGGACCTTGGTGGCGAAACGGCTTTCGTTGGGTGCATCAATGGAATATTTGGTGTCTGGATTATTAAAATAGGCCTTTCTAGGTCATTTTAGAGACATTTTGAAGCGTTTGTGGATTTCAGACGCTAGTGCAGCGTGCAGCGTCTCACCAATGTGGATTCCTGTTATGGCTCCATAGTCTACATCCTCTGGGACTGGAAAAACTGAAGGAGAGAAACAACAAATGTGGAAAACCGTCATTAAAAAGAAAATCTGATCTACAAACATGAACTTCATGCTCATTACAAACGTTCTGAAATACGTTAGCCTTGTAAAATTTAAGTAACTGTGAGTACCATATAAGGGAGCCCGTCCAGTTCATGGATACTTTTAACAATCTTACTTACAGCAAAGATACGGCTCGTAAAAATGTCATATTTTGTGGTGGAGGGCTGAGGGGGGGGGAAAGCAACCTTGAGAAATACACACCGGTCTTGGAAAAACCAACGTTTTAAAATGTTAAACTCGTGAAGCGATTCATCGCATGCGCTTTTATTTTATGAGTTGTGCTGAAGGAAAGCTTCCAGAAAAACAAAATGTGTACCGACGGTGCCTTCCATGTCATCTGCCGAGCATGTGGACAAAAAAAAAATCCACACAAAATAGTTATTCTCCTGTAGGGGGGCAGGGAGGTGGTTTCCTCTTCTCATCCTGGAAGATGTTCTTTACAAAATGTTTTATGCTTTTCATGTGGTCCAGCTTTATGACGTGAAGCAGTGGTTTCCAAATTTTTTGTGCTGGAGGCCAAAATTGGCAAATGTAAACCAATAGCCTGGCACAAAATTAACCAAATTAAAAATGCAAAAATTTGTTTTATCTGATTTTTTTTTTTTTTTCTCTACCACTGCTAAACTTTTTTTTTTTATTAAATAAAATCTGTGTATCATTAAAAATCTACAACATGAAAAGGGCTTCAGACAGTTGCTTTATTTAAAGAACGGCAGACAATTTCCACATTTTTTGGGTCAGCAATTGTTTTCTGTTCTGTTGGCCAAATTTGTACCATTCAGGGACTGAAAAAAAATTCTTTGACGTGTCAAAAATGGCCCCGTAGCCACAGTTTGGACACCGCTGAGCCTCACCTGCTGGCTTGACGTTCTGAAGCTTGAACAGAGCTCTGGGTCGCTGCAGTGCAACTCTTCTGCAAGACATTAAAAAAGCAGAACAAATATTTGTTCGACTTTCTGTGTTTTTCTTTGCCAAAATTCGAGCGACTGGCGGTGTGAAAAGATCACCTTTCGTGCAGCTGCTTCGACGGGACGAGGCCTGCCCGACCGCTGCCGTCTCCGAGGCGACGGGCCTGCCACCAGGTGTCGTCGTCCGTGCCAACGACCTGGAGGACGTCGCCTCGTTTGAAGCCCACGGCCGCGTCTTTACACGGGACGGTCGGATCCTCCGTGGGATCGTAGTCGAACAGCGCTCGCACAAACACCTGAGGAATGAAAGTTTCTTTTCTTTTCTTTTCAGGCCTTAAAAAACCCAAAATGGTGAGAAAAATGGATAACGACTTCTTTTTCTTTTTTCCCTTTATCGTACGTCTGTCCTCTGGCTGCTGTTTGAACATCTGTGTCCTGACAACAAACAGCAATTTTTACTTCCCCCCCTCGTGTCATTTTTGAGAAACGACTCCAATTATTGAAAGTAATTTGCGAACGCTGCCTGCTCTCAAGTCCGCTTCCAGCTCCCCCCCCGACCGACGTGCGCAGCGCACAACGTGGCCGCGGTCCATGACTCTCTCTGAACGCAAAGCTTGCAGACCTGCAAATATTTTCTGCACGGCATAACAATTACTTATTTTCATTTAAATAAATGGAGCCCAAACGGTAGACGGTGCCAAGGGATTCTGACTATCTCGACAGATGTTGAGGAGGAGGCTGTGGTATACACTGCAAAAACACAAGCCAGAGCAAACAAGCATTTTTGGTCTTTATTTTGTGCAGATATCTTGGTTCACTTGAAATAAGACGAATCTAACTCGTAAGTACGCAACTTTTCACCTCGTTTTCATTCAATAATTTTCCTAAAATTGCTAAAAACTGTTGATTATGACACTTTTCCAAACTAGAAATGTTGCAATGACAGCAAAAAAACAAACAAAAAAAAATGTACCAAAGGAATCCGAGAATTAAGTAGGGCCTAATTCTTTCCACTCCATAATTTATGCGCTACTTTGTGTTGCTGTGTCACATAAAATCCTAATAAAACACATTTTAGTTTCTGGTCCCATAACAGCGTGTAAAAGTTGAAGGGATATTGATTCCAGAAGACTCCTCTCCATAAATTCATGTCGCTGCACTGCATACCAAACGCCAAATGAAAATGAAAAACAAGACACGCAGCATGAGGAGCGGCTTCATCGTTTGCTCTACCTTTGTCACACGTGATGTCATTTCCTCTTTGGTGGATCCAGGAATGATTTTCAATTTAACTGCACCCTCAGAACAAGCCTACATAGAGAAAAAAAAACAAAAAAAAACACACACAGAAATGTACTTCATGTTCAGGACATTTAAACATAAAGACTCAAAACTGAAAACCATTTTAAAAAATCAGTTTATATAGATATAAATATGTTAATCAGCTAATGAATAATATTCAAATGGAAAGTTGGTTGGAAACATAAAGTGAAATGAATGGTTTAAACTTGTCTGATAACTTTCTTGTCAACCTTCACTTTATATTTCGGATCATATCAAGGCCATAAAGTTCCTCCAGGGCGGCTGAAGCAGAATGTATTGATAAAAACCCATTAATTCACTGTTAAAATATTAATAAATAACTGTCTTTGCCTTTGATAAGTACTTCTGGCATATAACTATTGAACCTTTTTTTTTTTTTTTGCCCTGCATTATCAGTCCTTTTAGGATTTTGTTTTTTCTATTATTTTTTATTTTTTCCAATAAAAATCAACAGAATTTCTGATGCTAATTTAGAAATATTTGCAGGGCATTTTGAATTATTTGGACAAAATCTATCACAGACCAAAACTTTTAGTCTGTGATAGGTTCACGAAACACCGCCACCTGCAGGTGGGAGTTAGCATTGACGTCAACGAAACGTTTGGGGCCATTTTTTTGCAAAATATTTGCAAAAAACTTGCAGTTACACATTGACCACAAGACGCACAATGAAAACATAAGATGAAAATGACAAAACCCAGGATAAGAAATAGTTATTACTGAGAATAAAAAAAACTTAAAGTGACCGCAATCAATCAAGTATGGTAGGTAAGGAAGCTTTTGAGATTCGTGTATGTCGTCTATAAGGAGAAAACCAAAATAAATAAACACAATTTATAAAAACGCCAACGTTAAAACCATGTCGAAGAAACACACCAAAAACCTAGTCCGTTTTAGAAACTCGCAGAATATTTTAAGGCCTTGATGTTGCGGTTCAGACTAAAGGAGACATGCGAGTCGATTTTAAACTCAGAAGTCAGTTGGAAATCCAGACGTTTCCTCACCGACCCACTCGCCCTGTCCAACATGGCTGCCACATGTACACATCGCAATGGAAGTTACAGTAATATACTTTTTATTCGGACTGCTTGTATCTGTCTACTGCGACAGACTGACGACCTGTCCAGGGTGTACCCCGCCTCTCGCCCGGAACGCAGCTGGAGATAGGCACCGGCAACTCCCGACCCCGTTAGGGAGAAGGGTGACGGAAAATGGATGGATGGATGGATGTATCTGTCTACGTTAGTCGTAAAAATAGTGCCGCAGCGTCACTTTGCAAACACATTCTTTTTTTAAAACTGAGGGAAATCGTAACGGAAGCCTGTGTGGGACATTGTTTCACTGATGACATATTGCAGCAACTCAGTGAACCTCACTCAGTTTCAACTTTATCACTCACAAACTTATGCTTTGCTGTTTTTTTGTTTTTTTTTGTACCACACCAGCAGTCATAAAAGTTACAGCAACACGTCGTCTTTCAATGAACAGTTAAATAAATCAGCGTTAAGAAGAAGAACAAGGATCAGCAGAAAAATGAGACAAAGACGTGACGTGACTGACCAGGAGAGGAAGGATTTCTTTTGGCTTCCTGTGCTCCAGCGAAACTCCATTCACCTCCTTCAACTCGTCGCCTTCATGAATCAGGCCTTAAAGACACATCGCGTCATTGTTATTATTACACGTTTGGGATATGACTAATTACTGAACTCAAAACATTTTCCAGCTAAAGGCTCAGATTTTCCGTCAGCTGCTCAGACGATCTGCAGTCTTCCGGAGTTCCTGAATTCGTATGCGATGCAGGGTAACAACAGGCTTTCCCTGTCGTGTGTGGTGCTGCGGGCTGCCGGTCAGCTGGCTCAAAGGAGGCTGCCGCACTTTTCCCTCGCTTACAAGAAAGGCAACATGGCTGGGAAATTGTTTTGGTTGCAAAAATGTCGTCACATTTGTAATCGCCAAATTATGTTAACTCAAGATTTCGAAACCTGCGATTTATAGGAGAGCTTCGAGTGGCAATCATAAATATTTGCAGTTTGATGGCTACGTTTGCGGCCCGATTGATAATTCTATGACTCAAATGTCACATGACCTTTTTGGAAAGGGGCAAAAAATATTAATTATCTCGAATCTCGAACTAATACGAGTTTCAGGAAACATTTCATGTCCCCTTTGGGAGCAGGGGAGTGTTTTTGAATTTGGATTCTTACGACCCCAGCGGTCTGCTTACCGCTCCTATCGGCCGAGCCTCCTCTCATGATCCTGGCGACGACGATGGCTCCCGAGGATTTGTCTTTCTTAATCGTGGCTCCCTTCATTCACACACAAAAAGAAGAACCGACAAACAGATACAGAGTGAAGATAACCTGCTGAATCTGTCGCGGAAACGCTTTGAGCTCCACTCACACGTTTTGTTTCATTATTTATTTTTTTTTTTTTATTCGAGACGCACAGCAGCAGCGTTATTTACAACAGATGTTATTGATGCGGCGATGCATGAATGGAAACCGCCATCTGATGCAACGGGCGGGCTGCGATCGGCTCCCGCTCGGGTGAAGCCCTGTTGTCTGGAAAATGGGAACATGTTGGATAGATCAGCGGGACGAAGTCAGAGGAGGGTCAGCCCTCTTCTTCCAGGCTATAGCGTCGGAACCATCGCAAAAATGTTCACAGTTATCCGTCCAGAAGTGTCTCTCGAAGGCCAGCAAAAAAATGCATGTTTGATAGATGAGTCACAGAGAGCTTTTTTTTTCTTTTCTTTTCTTTTCTTTTTTTTTTTTTTTTTTTTTTTGTCGTGCTGCTATTCCAGAGATGTTAATGGAACTTTATCATCTGATTTGCAATACGTCTACAAAACCTGGCAACCTGCGTGTCTGCACATTCACTGAATCTTTTATTGGTTCTTTACATTTTAAATGAATGTTTCTTCTGCTGAGTCAAAACGGAAGCGTGTTTCTGTGTATTTGATGAAAAACTTGCAAAGCAAAAAAAAATATGAATCCAGAGTTTTTTTTTTGTTTTTTTTTTTTTATTTTCACCGAGACGACAAATTTTGAGGTTTTGTGGCATTGCTGAACGTCTGCCGCTCTCGAGTCCTCGTAGGATGTTTTTTTCTTATCTCCCCCTTTTCTCCTTTACTCAATCCAGGAAACTTTTTTTTTTTTTTAATTAAGAGACAATGACATGGAATAAGTAATAAAGCAGCATCAGGAAAATGGCCCGTGATTAAAGGCCTCGGAGGTAATCAATGCGCACTAGAAACAGAAACATAAATTGACCCCGGCCTTCTAAATCTGCAGTGATGCTTTAATGACTCGACTATGAAGTCAGTGTTTGCATTATTACACTCTGGATAAACAGAACATCTGGAGCCGCGGTGCGTCGTGTGTCACAGTGATATGTAGCGTAAAGAGCTTGTGGAAAGAAAGAAAGAAAAAAAAAACTTGGATTAAGAGCGAAGTTAAAAGTTTAAACACAAAAGCAGCGCTGGCTGCCGTGGGAGTCATCTCTTAGGTTCCTTTTAAATTATCCTTAGCAGACATTTTATCTTGGTATGAATGTGTCATTTAAATCAGATATATATAATTTTTTTTAAAATATCAAATACATCTAATCATAAGCTTTATATGTCTCAGATTCTGTGATAACTCTGGGTAACTTTGAGAAGCTGAAGCGTTTCAGTGCAGCTGCATTAAATGCCAGAACAGCCATAATCTAATAAATGAATAGTTATTACATTTTTAACCTTAAAGTAAAAAAATGTATGACTTATGAAGATGTTTCAAAAGAAATTAATTAAAAGATTAATGAGAAATGTTTATATCTTAAAACTATGTGGAATTATTTTTTTTTTTTTTGGCTCGAGTGACCTTTATTTGATAGTTAATTGACAGGAAAATGGATAATGAGAGAAGGGGGAAGAGGCAAAGGTCGCCAGGCCGGGAATCGAACCTGCAACAAGGACTAAGGCCTCCATATGTGGCTTGTGCTTAACCCCTGTGCCACCACAGCACACCCTGGAATGCTGTACGTTTTTATTTAAGGGGGGAATTTAGCTCATTGAATACATTGTATTTACGATTAACGTCTGGCTGCCAATATGCTAATTAATTATAAATCTTGATCATATTAGCTGTATATTTGATTACATTTTTTAAATACTTAATTTCCCTGCTAATGACTCTTTTGGGCCTCCAAAGCCTGCAGTGTTTCTGCTAATTATCTATGATTATTCCGTCTGCACTTTTGTGACACCTAGCGGTGACGTCGGCAACTACAACCAATCCTGTCGTCCTCCCCACCCGAGTCTCTCATCTGACAGCCCCACATGCAAGAAATCTTAAACCGAAATTCGAGCAATTGAAAAAATATATTCTGAATAAATGATAAATGTTTTTACACTTCTGTATGTTTTTTTTTTATTAGCACTAGGTTTAAAAATAAATAAAAACTATGTAAAAAATTTGCACTGTGAAACAATCAAATTAAGTGAGAAGTCTGAGGGCTTTTGTTGATGGTCTGATTGCAGATTGACTGCCACACAGATACTGACCAGTGGCTCTTTGGTTTTCACCAGGCTCACAATTTTGACTGACTCTTCATCTTCCTCCATTGCATCATCAGGAAGGGGCGGCAGAGCAGGTTCAAAGTCTCCCTTGGCTACAAAGTCATGGGTACGTAGAAGACTCTGGAAAAGGATACACACAAAAAAAGATTGTAAATGTGTTCAAGACCCCCTTCACCCTGACTTTTGTCCTTTGGTCGTTTTTTTCTTTTTTTTTGTCACAAATTGCCGTGGGCTGTCACATTTGTCGCCTGAAACTCCAAACACCAAGACGGTGCTCTGGCAAAACAAGACAGAAGTCAAACTTGCTAGGTTTGGTGGCCAAAAATGGTACAGTGTGTGAGTCAGACAAAAAACAATTCACACATCAGATGGCACCTTCCAGTAGGAGAGAGAACCTGGACATTACAGCCAGGGCTACAATGGAAAAGTTTAGATCAGACCGTGTTCATACAGAATAACCCAGTCAAAGTGCAGACTAGAATCCAGTGAAGAACATGTTGCGAGACTTGAATAACAACGTTCACATGTTGAATCTAGAGGTACTCTGCGATAAAGAATCGCAAAGAAACTTGTTCCTTGCGAAGTGGGTGCAGATAAGACCCAAAAAAAATGCATCCAGGTTTTCTGCAGGTTTCACCGACTTTTCAGACCATTATGAACGTGATTTAGACCTAGTCAGACTCGCGCTTTACCTCCTCATTTAAAATCATCTAAACTCCTGACTTCATAGGAGTTTGTGTTGCATCAGTGCTCGTAGTGGCGGCGACCGTTTTCTGGGCAGTTTTAGTCTCGCTATGTCACAACTGTAACATTTATGGGGTCTGTTGAGGCTTTTGGCAGCAGCTTTGTATTTCCAAGCCTTTATGCGCAAAATGCATAAAGGAACAGGAACAGGAACATCATAAGGAACAGGAGTGAGCCAATGGCAAAGATGAATGCCGTCCAGTCAACTGGAAATAAAACTTGGAAGTTCTCTAATCTATGACAGATGGAAAAAAGCTAGCTAGCTAATTAGAAGGGGTATGTTAGCAGCTAGTTTTGGGGGGAAGGTTGCAAAATAAAATGCGTGCAGGATCGTGCAGGGTTGGCAACAGGTGGGAGGCAGTGACGAAGATGAACATCGTCCAGTCAACTGTAGATACATTTTTAAGTTTCCAAACCAATGACAAATGCAAAAAGGCTAGCTTGTTGGAAAGGGTATATTAGCTGATAGTTCACTGCACAAAATTGTACAAGTTGGAAACAGGAATGAGTTAGTGGCGAAGACCAACGTAATCCAGCCATCTGCCAATAAATGTTAGTTTCCTAACCTATCTGTCCTGAGTTAGAAAACTTTAACTTTTCAAATTTAAGATGACTAGCTAGCTAGCTAAAAAGGGTATATTAGAAGCTATTTTTTTTCTTCTCAAAATGCATATAGTATTTTAAGGGTTGGCAACAGGAATGAGCCAATCTCAAAGACAAATGTCGTCCGGTATATTGGCAGATAGGTTTTTTTGGGTGTAGCATCATGCAGGGTTGGCGACAGGCAGTGAGGCAGTGGCCAAGACCGACATCACCAGATAACTGGGGAGAAATTTGAGCCTCGCAATGAAGATATGTGGATGCGCCTCAAAAAAATAAAACATAGAATATGTGAGAAAATAGTTTTGCCAAGACCAATTTTAAGACCTGTGATTAACCTATTTAAGTGAGTTTAAGACTTTTTAAGGATGCGCAGACACCCTGTCCATCTGTAATTGCAGCAAAGCACGTTCAGTCAACGGGGCCAAGCATTTACAATATGCACCACTTTGTACGAGAGACCAAATTCCAATAAACAATTGCTTTTGCGAGACAGCAACAACCGCTGTTTCGCTTGCTTGCGGAAAAACATTATTCAGGAAAGCCGTTAATCTTTCACTGCGAGCGTGGATTAAAAAGTGGAGATTTACCGTAAAGAGGAGGAATGTGAATATGGGAAACATCTGCTCGTCAACTTCATTTTTACCAGTCAGACAATCCATCTGTCAGTAACTCTGCTGGATACACCGAAGTCCATCAGCACTTGCTCTGTTCAGAAGCTGCCAGCGCGTGAGCAATTCGGCTCTGGCTACTTTCATAAGGTGTTTTTTTTTCTTTTCTTTTTAAGGAAACAAACATTCATTTACAGCATATTATATCCAGCATCGCTCATAAGTATGTGTGAGCTCCAGCGCCGCAGCCAAGAACATTAGGGCTGTTTAAACAAACTTTAGCTTACCGGCTGGCTTTGACTCCTCGTAAATTACGAAGAAAGAAAAAAAACACACATACACACACACACACAATTTTTTGCCAACACATTATAATAGAAAACACGTTCTGTGTGCATTTATGAACGTAGCGCATCTGAGACACGGCTGTCAGCAGATTCGACGTAGGAAAACATTCACCGGAGCAGTCTGGGCATCTCTGGGTCCGCCGTAATGAACATAGTTTGGGAGAACATTAGCTTCGGTGCCAGTGTGGTTAATAGATGTCAGCACCTCCTGGGGGGGGGGCGGACCAGAGTGGGTGGAGGGGTGGGTGAGTGAAAATCAATTTGAACACGTTTTACTTACTGCTGGATTCATTTGTCGCTGCGTGTGACTCATGTTTGAGTTTATTGTAGGAAACAGAAAGCTGTCGGCCATTATAGCGCCTGTGTTCAGTCACTCTAGCGGAATGACTCAAATGAAGCGTGTTAGCATGAAAATTAAACTTTTTTTTTTTTAATTTATAGGTCCAATGTCAAGGTGGCGTTCAATGAAAAATAGCTCCGATTCTAACAGCGTTAGCTGTGAACGCGCTTATTTCACTGCCGTTCCTTTAAATGCGAGCCGCCCAAGCGGATTAAAGTGAAAAGGAAAATGTCTGTGACAGTTCGTGTTTTAGTAATTACCAGGTTTACCGCTGCAGTAACGTAAACTGTCATTTGAGTCTGATTAGACAAGCCATTAAAATATCAAGCAGATGATGAGTACAAATGAACTCTGCGTCACGAAGCAATGCTGTTCTGGAAACTCTGGGTCATAGCGTTGACACTGATATTTCAGATTTTTTTTTTAAATTGCACTTTAATGTTTGTGGTCATTTTTCAATGGTGATTTCATTTATTTAAGAATAGAAGCTGATTACAGATCTAATTACTGCTAGACCTGAAGATGTTTTTCTATAAAAGAAAAAGAAAGAAAGAAAAATCACTTTCTAACAACATGATGTGGGCTAAAAGCAGCAACATCCTGCCTCCAAACTACGGAATTTCAAAAACAGATGGGAAACACTTTTGTCTGTTCATCTGGAACGTTACACTTTTAAGACTTTGGGACTCTGCTGAACCACAGGGAGTGCCATTATCCACAAATGGAAAAGAGGTGAACCCTCCCAGGAGTGTCTGGTCTACAAAAATTACTCCAAGAGTGCATTGACACCTAAAACAAGGAGGCCCAAAAGGAACAAAGAAGATTGAAAAGCAGAAAAATTATCCAAACCACGCAAGCAAATCCACCTCTTTTTATCACAAAGGGGAACATTTTTTTTTTTTGGATTGGCCTAGTCAAACTATGATCAATTGAGATGGTGCAAAACAGGCTTTCCATGCTTGAAAACCAAACTCCAATGTGTCTGATTTAAAACATTAAAGATTACATTTGTGGAATCAAGGGCTTCATGTAGACCTAAATGTGTCACAGGATCTTTGAAATGGTGTCATCAAACGCTGGATGTCTCTGACCTAAACACGCCTGGTGGGTGTTTATCATACCCACCAGGAATTTTAATTTACTTCACTATATTCAACTCATCGTCCACAATATGGAAATCGTGTTACATATCAACCAGGAAGTCCCTTAGAGTTTTATTTTTGGCTTCATTTTGGGGTGAAAATCTGTCCGATTTGATAAAAGTCCAGTGGCTCAAACTGGTAACAAAGAGCCAAAAATGACCTTGAATAGAGAATTATACATCATTTTCAAATAATACAATGCAAAAAAAAATAATAATAATAATAATTCTACTTGAGGTCAGGTCGTCTTTTACACAATCCATGAAAACAAGCAACCAAAACACCAAATAAACTAATGCAGTAAGGCAGAAGTGTGTGACGCGTTTTTTCTTTACAGGTACAAAGTGGAGGAAGCCTGTGTGGGAAAGAACGAAATCACATCGTGGGGCATCTTCCACTCCTGGCTTCTGCACTGCAAAAAAATTAAAAATAAAATGTCTCTTAATTTACGGTAAAATACAGGCAGCTGAGATTGCCAGAATTTGACCATAAAATTCGCGGTACAACCCCGTATTTATACGAAATTTTACCGTACAAATGTCTTGGTTAGGAGAAACTTTGTTCGCTGCTCTGGGTCCAAAGCTCTCTGTGTCTGCGGTGTACAGATCTATCTCCTTTTGTGGAGTGAAGGCCTCGACAAAACACATTTTTTAAACACATTCCCAACTAATTGATACAAAATATTCACTGAACAAAATTAGTAAAATGGTCGCCTACCCCATCCTTAAGATCGTCCTCGTCTGACATCTAAAATTTAAAACGCTACCGACTTCGTGAAAAACATTTTGAATTTATTTAAACATGTTAACTTTTCTCCCTAAACCAGGACTGATTGTTCAGCATTAGGACATATTTAACTGGGTCCAAATATTCCTTCATTATAACTTTTTTTTTTTTTTGGCAACTCTTGCATCCTAAACTATGCGAAACAATTTCTTTTATGTATTTTCATGACATCACGTCTTCTACGCGTCTTTTCCTTCGGTGGACAATGTGTGATTTGACTGGGCTTGAAGACTTGTAAACGTTCGAGACCACACAGACTTTTAAAAGCTAAATGCATCAGCATGGAAAGAAGAAATAGTTTTTCACCTTAAAGTGAGGTTTGGAAATAAGCGAGAGCAGTTCTTTGACTTCATCTCTCCATCCGTGGTACAGCAGCTCTTCTGCCAACTGAAACAAAAAAAAAGGAAGGAAAAAAAAAAAGTGGCACAAACATGTTAAGATTTATTTCAAGCCAGCACAGAGGGGTATAGGAACGAGACGCAGTTAAAAGAGCCTGTCGAATAAATCACGCACAGCGAGTTCTGTGGCTCTTTCCGATGAGCGGCTGTAGTTTTTTTAGCGCAGTCTGTTTTTGAACAAACACCGTTGTGCCGATCCCGTGAAGCTCGTTACTGCGATTGCCTTCTCGGCGTTCTCCGGAGACGCAACGCGCACGGAGGTCATTAGTTTCCACTGAGACCAAACAGGAGTCTGTGTGAGAGGAAGCAGAGCCACAGCTTGGCCCCACCTAAAGGGCCCTTCCTGACTTAAGCCAGGCGCAGAGCGGCTGTCGAACCAAACCAACAGCAACGCGACGAAAGGAAAAGAGACAAATGCAGGGGAGATGAAATGGAAAGATGGCAGAAAATGCAGTCCAACAGCGAAGACACCGGAGAGCTAATATGAAACTAAATATAGGGGGGTTAGCCGAAGATAGTGCGGAAAGTTGCAAAAAAAAAAAAAAAGATTCAGACTCTTGAGGTTTTTAACTTTTTCATCACGTCACAATCATACACTGTGATTGTGAATTGGATTTGAAAAAGCGTGGTGGCGTATCAGGGCCATTATAGACACAATGAGAAAGGAAGAGTAAATCTCGGAAACTTTGAGATTAAACTGCAAAGAAAAAAAAAAATAAAACAAAAGGTGGACGTTTCAGAGTCTGAACAGTTGAAAATTTCCTAGAAAAAAAAAAACGCAGACATTTTCTGAGCTTCACGACAAAATGTCTCTGTTATGACAACGTATTGGAAGCTGTCGTGGACGGAGGAAAGAAAGGAGCAAATTTCCACTAAAAAACTCAAAAATTTTGGGATCAATCAGAAATTTTTTTTAGAAAAAGAAAGGACATTTCTACGTTTCAAAATTCAACTTCAATGTTTTACACTGGTAAAAACATTTTTCAAGGGTTAGTAGAGAAGCCATATTGTGGTGACTTCCTGAAGGCGGGCTTTCAGTTAGAGCAGGAGCTTCTTAAAGACAGAGAGCCAATTTCAAGGTGTTAAATTACAAAGTCAAATTTCTTTTAAGTCATATTTGTTATATAAATGTTTTTATGACAACTGAAGGTAAAATCATTACTTGATTGTGCTCTAAAATGCCAATCAGGCAGTATTTTGCCTGGAAAATGCCTTTAAGACATAATTGTAATCACAAATGCAGATGTTTTGAATAATTGGGGTGAATTTCAACAACACATGACATTTATTAAATCTATATTTTTATTTCTAGGTTTTGAAATATCTGAGTTGAGACGAGTAACATAATTTTCCACAGAAAATAATGTTACTTTTTTTTATTCAAAGGTTCACATTTTTCTTGATTGTAAAATCCAAAAATAGAGAAAAATTGGACGATTCTGTAAGAATGACCACTTTCCTACATCAGCTCTTTATCCTTTTTTTTCCCCCAAAAGGCCACACAAATTTTTACGGCTTGTAAGCAAGTTTTATTCCACCAGACTGTGGACAAAACTGGCTCTCTGGGTTGTGAAAGTCGTTTTAGAGTCCGGAGGGCCACATGAAAGCCTGCGTTGGGCCGGATTTGGCCCCTGGGCCTGGAGTTTGACACATGCATTGCAGATCTCTTGATTTCTAGCAGTTTGGACGCTGGAGATGAATGATGCCCAAAAAGCAAGTTCAATAGAGAGGATTAGCATCAAAAGCCTGGAAGGAGAGAGAAAGTCAAATAAAATTAATTTTAAAAAAAGACCACCACGTGCCGTTTTGCTTTACACTGGGGACAAGTGTTTGTAACTTTATCTTGAATCTAAAATCTTATTTTTCGAACTACATAGCTCCAGCAGCCCATCCCTCACTCCCCACATGCAGCTACTATCGTAAAACTCCGAAGTTTCCCCCCCTTTATCTCTCTTTAACTGCGGATTACGGCAACAATTCGGGACAAAATATGCGGGGGAACAAATTCCAGCCTCGCGTGCGCGTGTCTGACGGGGGGGGGGGGGGGTCTTTTTTGTAACGGCCGAGAGAAAAATGTCGCGTGTCTCTCGGCCGTCAACCCGCCGCGGAGCGTCGTTCTGCTAAAGATGTTAGCGGTGAGTCACACACTTGAGAGGCCAGACCCGCCGCGTGGTCCTGGACGGGAACGGGGCTCCGCTTCTCAAAGCGCCTCATCCGTTCGTGAATCTGTCAAGATAGAGAGAGAGAGAGAGAGAGAGAGAGAGAAGAACTGGTTTAACTCCGAGAAAGATTACAACTCAAGCTTTTAGTGTTCTGGTTCTGGCAGAGAAAGTGCTGGTGACGTTTCACTAGCGTTCCGTCGTCTAGTTTTTCGACTTAGAAGAAGCAAAGGCCAAGTGTGTGTGTGCGTGTGTGGGTGTGTGTGAGGAGTGTTTACCTTAAACAGCAGGTGGACCTTTCTCTCCATCAGCATGTTGTGCAGGAACCGGTAGTCCTCCTCGCTGTCGGTGTGAAACTCTGTCGCAGACATGGCCGCGGAGAGCCGCTTGCACGCGCCTGGAGGAGACCAGTTCACAACCGGTTCTGTTCGGACACATTCGGCTCGGTGCAGGAGAGCAATTCGATTTTAGATACGGTTAATGTCATTCACTTCGACATGAATCGGTTCGGTTCGGCTGCTGTTCGGCTCACGTGATCGTAGTTCGGTTTGGTTTAGTTCAGTTTATACAAAAAAACCCAGCTTGTTTCGATTGAATTTCATTCAGATCATTTCAATTCAGTACAAAGTGATTCAGTTCGGGTGACGTTCAGTTCGGATCAGTTTGACTGAATTTGATTCAGTCTGATTCGGTTCAGTTTAAATGAATTAAAATCGAGTCCAGGCCTTTCCAGTTCATTTAAACTCACTTCGGTCCATTTACATGAGGCTGAGTTTAACTTATTTCAGCTCAGATTAATAACATTCGGTTGGGTTTAATTTCATTTACAGCGCAGTGTGCTAAATTCACTGAATAAAGGGAAAAAGGTGCATGCGGTTCTTCTTCTCTTTTGTTTTTCAACTTGATATTTCATTTTAAACTACATTTTAACTTCAATTTAAGGTACAACTGCAGAGATCAACATGTTATTGAGCAAAAAAATAGTTATTTAAACAGAAAGAAAATGTGCTTTACTCAGACTGCTGTAAGTTTTCAATTAAAGATGAAAAAAGATAAAACCTGGACATACCTCTGTCCTCAGTTCTCCTCTGCATCATCAGTCTGAGAACAGAAATACACAAACATATATATATATATTTAAATATACATTTGAATGTCCTTTTTACTTGGAACAGATTCCTTCTTTTGAGATATTGCTGCCCCCTATTGGTGGCATGAAATACTTCCATTTAATCAGTTCAGACCTCTTCAAACTAACAACTTGCTTCACTATAGACATTCACAGTTTAAAACAAAAAAAAGAAAACAGTCTTATCACAAAATGCACAATATCTTCTTATTTTGTAAGTTTGAATACACTTTTTGTTTTGATCACATTGAAAATAAGCAAAAATAGAAAACAGCCTAAAAAGACCTAGAAACGAAATGAGAAGTAAATCTTTAAGTCTAATCAGAAGAGCATTTTTCTCTTTCTTTAAGCTCCAATGTTGTATATTTATATTAAATCAGTGGAAACAACAGCATAATCGTCACTCACCATGCAGTCTCTCCTTTAGGCCTGGTTTAGGCAGAGTCATTTGCTGCATATCTTCACAGAACAAGCGCCATTTGAACAATCACGTCGCAAACAGAGGATGTGAAGTGCTTGACTGGGCGGACTGGAAAAGAGGCTCACTCCCATTCCATCGATATCCATCAGGTCTGACCTACATTGAGCGGTCAGTCAATGCAGCTAAATTAGAGCAGCGTCTACGGCGCTTGGAACATAGAAATATGGTTAAAACCAGTTAGGTACATGAATTGTATACAAGCATGTCAATTCTTTCTTTCCCTACTGTCTGGATTTAAATGCATTAAATCTAGACAGTATTATTCAAACGGTTGTTTGAGAACCCCATTCCTATGGAAGCAGAGAGGGGACCTTTTCCTCATATACTTTTTCTCCAACGGTTTTCTGGTTTTCTCAAGATAATGAGTTAATTTTCCGTTTTCTGCTTATATTTCTTAGTGGTTTTCTCAAAATAAGCATATTTTTGGGGGTTTTTCTCAAGATTACAAGTTCATCTTGCATTTTCTACTTTTTCCCCAAGATAGTGAGTGAACTTCCCGTTTTCCGAAATGTACTTTATTCCCCGATGGTTTTCTTGAAATAATGAGCTTTCGATGATTTTCTCAAGATGAGTTAAATTCCCTGACTGATTTCTCGAGATTGACGAGTTCCATTTCCTGTTTTCCATTTATACTTTTTCCCCAATGGTTTTCTCAAGGCGACGAGTGAATTTCCTGTTGGTTTTCTCGAGAAAACAACGACACCCTCGGGATTTGAAAGATGATTCCACCCTTCAACGGTTGGATGGAATCACTTCCTAATCTAATATAGCAAGTGATCAACCCTTTTATGTTGCCCCCCTCGCCCTCCAGAGGATGCTGCCCTGGGTGGTTGCCCATATCAGAAACCACCACAGGAAGTGAGAACGAAGTCAGATTGGCCATCACAAAAAATGTCATCTCCTTCAGGAGGACTTAATCAAAGTTTCTGTAAAGTATTATGAACGTCTCTCATACAACTTAAAAGCAATTTTATTAAATACTAACAAATACATTTGATCATTTTTTTTCTTTTATTGCTCTTGTATTTAGTCAATACCCAATATTATGTTGATAATGTAAGTGACTAGATGATCGACCTTAAAGTCCTTTAGAAACTCAGTAAAGTTAGTTCACAGTGAAATTACAGCAAGTTCACCTGAACATGTAAGAGATTTTACATTTCTTACATGTTCGCACCAACATCCTCTTTTATTTTGACAGGTCCTCCCGGATCCAGTTCCCCCCCTTCCCAACCGGACGTTTAACCATAAGTCGGTCTCCTCCGCTTCCTCCTGCCTGCCTCTGCCGCTCTCCGCTGAGCTACATCGGCCGAGTCTCACCGCATACCGTAACTACAAGCCAGATGATGCATTGAGGGTGGGTTTTAATTGTACCACCCGCTATGCAGTGCAGGTGCTCGGCGCTCGACTTGTAGCCGTTTGTCTGGTGAGAAAGGCCCGAGATCAGACTCCAGGAAGCTGAAGGAAGAGAAGAAGAAGAAGAAAAAAAAAAGAACTGTGAGAGCAGACAGACAGGAGGCCACGGTTTCCCCCTCAAACACACACACACATCACCGGGGCCTTGATGGTGATGTATGCAAGGAAACCAACAAGAGTCAGCGATGGGTAAATGAAACGCTGGTCATTGCATTGTCACGTGTAAATAAGGCGCATACGTGTAACTGCTTTGGCCTCAGGAGTGGTAGCTTTCTTTTAGCTGTTAGCTGTCATGGCTACCAGCTAACTGCAGTTGGTTAGCTAGAGGTTCCGGTTAATTTTTTTTCTTCCTTCTTTAGCTAGGCTACATGCGTTAGCATGACGTGAACTACTAACGTAGTGATTTAAAACTAGTAAAACATATATACTTCTTTTTAAGTCCCTGAGAAATTTAAGCTACTCTTTATCTTTCATGGGGGGGTGGGTAAAAATGACGAACTACTGGGAGCCAAATGGAAATTGTGCTAACTTTGCTAACGTTAGCTAACTTAAAGTCGTCCACAAAGTGTCTTGGAAGAAACTGACTTCAGTTCTGTGTGTTTCCACAGGTGCAACGACAGAAGGGATTCTCAGTCCTATCAGGTACACTTTGACGATTATTATTTTTTTTTTTTATTGTTATTTTGGCACATTAATGCTCAGTGCTTGCAAATGATTTCCTATCGTGTGAGCTGAAACATATTCTTGTCACTTTACATCATTGTATTTCCTAATAACAAAACACGCCGTGCGTTTTGTACACGGTGTACAAAAAGTTGAAGCAAGCCACTGTAGCCAAAAGTTTCCATTACACCTTCTTTTCCAATGTTAATCTAATACTTAAGTTCAATGTTGTGTTGACTGATTTGAAGAAAAACCAGTTGGAAGAGTTAGTTACACACACTCTCCAGAATAGAGATTCAGGGTGACTAGAGGTATCCAAGACTGCACACTGAACTTGAACTAACCAGCTTCATCTGCTGCCCATTGTTTTTGTTTCCAGGCCCATAAATCTCAGCCAAAGAGCCAGTCCAGCAGCCTTCACCGCTACACCAAGGTGCGCGACGGTTCATCAGATCCCATACCGCCGTACAAGGTGCTGCGACGCTCCGACGAGAGTCCCGTCAGCAGACAAGGGGATGCTATCGGGCAGCATGGCAAGGCCAAAACCTCCTTCCCTGTTAGAGGGAAAAATGGTAAGTGTCGGTGTTACTTTCTGCTAATGTTTCATTTGAAACATTGAAACATTCTGCTAATGTTTCAGATGGGGTAAAAATAGATGTTTGGTGTTTTTAATAAAAGTTTGAAACCATCATAGATAAAGTATTTGTTTTAATTTTATTTTGTAGTTGTTTACCTGACAAATTGCGAGTGTTTAATTTCGTGGTCAGAAGTTTACGTACACTAATCTCTGGTAGGAATTAATATCAGGCTTTAGTTGTTTTAGCTGTTCTTCTAAGGTGGAACGAGAGCAAACGGGATCCAACAAAAACAAGAATATTGTACGTTTATCAAAATGTACATTTTGACATGATCAAAATTATACACACCTTACGCTTCATATCCTTAAGCTTGCTCCCTATTTTGAAAAGATTAGGAAAAAAAAGTGGATTCAGGTCTGTTAAAGGAAATCCATTAATTCAGAAGAACTCCAAGATCAACGGTGGTTAATGATCAAGGTAAAATCTCATTAATATCTCCAAAATTCATGTAGTTGAGCTGAAATTTCTAAAAGGACATTTCACCAAATTGGTGGAGGAACACACGCAGATGTACGAGCTGAAGGTTTTAATTTTTTTAAAAAAATTTTATGTGGGTTTAGAGAAAATCCAACGAACAAATCCATGCACTTGTTC
Source organism: Poeciliopsis turrubarensis (assembly GCA_010277015.1). NCBI lineage: Eukaryota > Metazoa > Chordata > Actinopteri > Cyprinodontiformes > Poeciliidae > Poeciliopsis > Poeciliopsis turrubarensis. The sequence continues at coordinate 300,176 of VMRN01000048.1, forward strand.
ATGATTTTAACACGAGATGGAGGCGCTCGAATCCTTCCGCTCTTTGCAATTTAATAGCAGCACAACACAATGCCTCGAACGCAAAGTCCTCTGGTGTGCAAGTCGTGTTTGTTTGACTAAAGGAAGAATTTGTTCCAGGGACCAGCGGCTCACCTCAGGAGGCCTCTCACAACAACAGCTCCCACCAAGGCGCTGAAACTCACGCGAGCCAGAGCAAGCCTGCAGAACGAGTGAGTTACTGTTTCTGTTGTCTGCTTCTCTACCTTCCTTCCTTTTTTGCTGCTCGGGAGTTTCTTCGCCTTGCTCAGGAAGCGATGCGCCGGTGCTCATCAAAACAAACGACACAGCAACGCTCTATGGATAAATATTCAAAAAGTTGCCTCTCGAGCCACACACACTCTCACTCACACACACAGGTAACTGATCGTCTCCACTTTCGCTACTTGTCAGCCTGTGAGGATCTTGTCTTTTTGTCCGTCCGTCTCCCTTGTAGGCCAAAAGAGTTGAGTTCGGTCATTTTTAGAAAATCTTGCGACGCCGATAACATTAAATATATCAGTTGCAGCACGTTACTATTTTCTTCTTTCCTGTTGTTCTCGACTTGACTTCCGTCACCTGTCAATGTTAAGCTTTTTAGGCTGTGTTTTCCTAAACATCTGCTGCAGTGAGTTATTGCATTAGCATGAAAAATACGAGTTCATAACATCTGGTATCTGTAATCCAGCATCTATTGCGCTCCAAACAGTCCTTTGTGATATGAAGATTAAGAATATTGCACATAATGGTGTGTAATATTGCTCAGCCTGCGATATTAAATTCCAGTACTAAAGCTGCTAATCGTGATTAATTGATTATTGAAATCAGCTGAATTACTAATCGATTAAATGTTGACTGAAATACACAGACTCAAAAAAAAAAAAAAAAACATTTGCTGAAAGATCGACACCCTCCAAGCAATAATGAAGCCATAACTGTACAAAAATGATCAGTCAAAACAAATTGTCAGCAGACTGTCAGACACTGTATTGATGAGTCAAGCAGAAATGGCTGACCATTTAGTATGATGTTGGAAGTATTTTTTATTTTATTTTTTTATCCACAGATGTGTCCTTTGCTGCAAATAATCAAACGCTCACTAGAGAAATCCTTTGTTGCATTTTAGCCAAGAAAATATTTATTTTCTTATCTGAAAAAAGGGACTGAATTGTTTGCTTTTTCTCACGCATTTCTAATATTGTATAAAATCCGCTTCATTGCTTAAAAAAAAAAAATCTACAAAATATGGCTTTTTTGAAAGCCCCATTACGGTAATTATTAGGTGACTTGCACCAGATTTGACTAAACGGGCTGAATACAAATGCAGAACACACTATTCAGATTTTGATCTGTGTCGTGTTAAATCACGTGTTGCCTTGTTAAGCTTTTCTTGTTCTGGTCATGCAAGTCTAATAAATATGAGCTTGTTGTAACGTGAGAAAGTTTGAATAGTGCAACTTATGGTCATTTAACTTTGTATGTGTTCGTAAAACACTGGCAAAGACTTGAAAGGATTAAAAATGTATTTTCTATTTTGTTGCATCATTTAGGCTTTATCCGAAAGCTGCTCTTTCTAAATATTAAAAAATCAAAACAAAAAAAAAAAAAAACTACAAGACGTTATGAACACTTGACATCAATTGTAATGTCAGCCAAAAGATGGTTTGAAAACTCATCCAGGCGATTATCCGTGAACTTGATGTTTTCGGTTTTGTGGAAGGAGGTCCCACTTTGCGATATTTCCCCGTTTCCCTACAAACGTTGTGCTGTCCTTCGTGTGTCTTGATCTTTCTCCCTGTGGCGACTGTCTCTGCTGCAGGACCCTGCCGACGACTGGACAGAACACATTAGCTCCTCCGGCAAGAAGTACTACTACAACTGTAGAACTGAAGTCTCCCAGTGGGAGAAGCCCAAGGACCTGCTGGAGAGGCAAGTCCCAGTTTCGCTTTCATGTTCAACCAGAAATATTCCTTATACTGCTCGGATTCAGAGATTGTGCTTGTTTTTGCTTCAGGGAACAACGACAGAAAGACTCGGCCAAGATGGCGGCAAACAGTTTCCCCAAGGATATGGACTACAGACAAGAGGCCTTGCAGGACAAAGCCACGACTAGTAAGAATCAACTGTGAAACTCTGTTAATAATCTTTGGTTGTCTACGTGTTCCCTCTTGCGAAGCGTCGTCTGTTCACCGGTTTGCAGGGTTTGTGTGGCTTCTTGAACATCTTGAATTTCAATGAGGTCTTTTCAAGGTTTGGAAAGTGTTTTGATTTCTGTATAAGGCGCTTATACAGAAATCTGAACACCTGAGCACATTTTGCTGGACGATACATTGTCCCAGAAGTTATCGCGATAACCAATAGCGTCGATGTTTTGAGACCAATGTTCCAGTAATATAATTGTAATGACATAAATCATTGTTAAAGATCAAGAGACTTTCAATTCTAAGAAACATTTAACACTGGAACTGGAAGATATTTTGAATATGCAAAATAAATGAACAAAACAACAAATAAAATGAATTATGTCAGCAAAACTGTCCTTAAAAAACAAACACACACACACAAAAAAACACACTAGTTGAGACCAAAACTCCAAACTGAAGACTTTCATCTCCCAGTTGTTGGAAGAAACAGAAAAATGATAGCTATTTAAAAGTGCTTGATATCCGAACTGCATAGTTTTGTAATGAAGAGCAAAGGAACGTTTGACTGAAAGCCTAAATATTTTTTGCAATATTTACAGTCGAAGCCACATTTTCATTTTCATGCTTTTTATTTTCTTCACCGTCCTGAGTTGCATCAGACTAAACTTCTCGTGTTTTAATTTAATCCTATTTGCAAACTACAAAAAGCTTAGTAAGAACTTTTTTTTTTAAAAGTTTTCGAATGCTTATTATTCCTCATGGCTAAGTTGTTGAACTGCTGCTGAAAATGTGCTATATTAACTTTATCTGTGAAATTTAAAATCTTTGCTATATTTTAGCAAAGATTTTTAGCAGGGTTAGTTTACCCCAACCCTGCTGTACAATGTAGAATACTACAAGACATTATTAATAACAGTAGTAATAGTGAATTTGCTAGAAAAGTGCTTAAATTCACCAACGTGACTGCTCCGCTTCCTTTTCTGCTTTTCTCGCACAGAGACGACATCAGCAGACCCATCCACGCCATCAAACAGCGGCCATTCCTCCTCCCTCTCTTCTTCTCAGAACCCGAACTCTGCAGGCGGCCCGTTAGGCTCCGCCCCATCCAGCATGTCGTCGTCGTCGTCGGCAGCGGCTCCGAGCGCGCAGTCGCAGTCGTCGGCGTTGCTTCAGGACCCGGCCCTCTTGCATCAGCTCCTACCGGCTCTGCAGGCGACTCTGCAGATGAACAACGGCAGCATGGACATGGCCAAGCTCAACGAAGGTGAGGACGGCCTGGTTCGATGGGCTTCAAAAGAAAAACTGCTTATCCGTAGTTGAGTTAGCGCTGTGTTGGATATGTGGGGTCGCTGAGTGACTTACCTCAGCTCTAAAATAGGACGGATAATTCATATCTATATCCTCAGGTGGCTGGCCCTCCTCTGTCTATGATGACATCAGTAACTATGTCACAATGCTTATCTTTTGCTGACTGAAAAAGCTTTCCGCTTCTGTGAAATCAGAAACCAGCTTCTTCAACATGCCTGAAGCTGAATTAGCATCATAAATATTCAAACTTTAAGTGTCTAATCATATTGCAGGGTTTACCCCGGGATATTATAAGCCTGGCAAGCCACCAGGTTTTAATTATACTCCAGCCAGGCTAAGCATTGCTTATTTATCCTTTTTTAAATTTTTTTTTTATTTTAAATTTTGCATATTTTAAAACTTTCCAGTTGGTGTTCAGGTATTAATCTTCCAATCTTTTAATAGCACATAATCATCAAATGATATTTTCAAATTGTCTGTTGACTGTAAACATGTTGGGTTTTTTTTAACTCAAAACATCAACGGGCTGCTGGATGAATGACTGCCCTACCATAGAGTTGTCAGGTTCTCTGGGAGAAACTTTGTATCAGTAATTGTCTCTATGATTTTATGAAATGCTAAAAAAATGCAGGTTTTCTATACTTCAGCACAGCTGCAGACTGAAGCCACAAGCTTTGCATGTTGACTGTTTATTATTCAATTTAAGGAATCCTCCCCATCTGATCCCAGAGATTTTTGATATATAATCTGCCACCCTATCGAGCTGTGACATGTCATGTTTTGTTCCTTTTGACTGTCAAGCTGAAACAGATCATCAGCAGCTCCAACTTCCATGTCTTTCTGTGGCTCTAACGGAGAGTTTTAGTCCCTAATTTTGTGGACGTAACACTTTGCTAAGCCATTTTTTTCCCTCAGCTTTAATACCCGAGTTTGGCTCAGATGTTTCCATTGCATTTTGTGACTTGAGTTGGTTGCAGCTACTGCTAACTAGCTGCTAATATATCCGTGCTAGGTAGCTAGCTCTTTTGTCTCTGTTATGAGTACTTACCCATAAATTTGTACCGCCTCACTTATGTTGCCAACCCACAATTATAAATTTCTTTTTCACATTTATGATATAAGTCTTGCATTTTGTTCATAACAATCTTAAACTTTGAGTTGGAGGCTGACTAATTTAGAGATTTGTGTATCTTTGCTGCTGAATACATTGTCATTTTAATGCAACCCTTTGCTCAATTTGTAGTTGTCGTTATTTCTGATGAATTTTTCTGGGAGAACATGGCGCTTAGCGGTCGGGTAGCATTAGACTTCCTTCCCTAGTACCGTATGTACGTTAGCCGCCTCTCGCGACACGGTGAAAAAAAACAAAAGTTCTCCCTGGTCGTGTGTGTGTGTGTGTGTGCTGTCACGTGTGTTCATTCCTTCTTTCCTCCTACCAGTCCTGGCGGCTGCTGTCACCCAAGCTTCCTTGCGGTCTGTGCTACATAAGCTCCTCGCTGCTGGACCCGCTTTCAACGTCTCGGCTCTGCTCTCAGCTGCGCAGCACTCCAATCAAGGTAGGGTATTTTTTTTTTTTGCCGCCGTTTACCGTTTCCGGTCCTCCTCCGAATGCGCTTTCAGAAATGAAAAGTGTGCGTAAAAGTGAGAGGATTGCCCCTGTTCACCACTCTTCTACTGTGTCGTTTCTGATTGCAGCCCAGCACTCCAGTCAGTCCCCGGTCTCAGTGACGACAGATTCGTCATCCCCGCACCCGTATGTCTCGCCGCGGAACGGCACACCCCAGAACAGCCAGAAGCCCCTTCTGGGCATGCATATCGGCAGCGTCACACCCTCACAAGCTAGAGTACGTGGCTTCAGGAGTCGCCGCCACTTCCTGTTCCACCTGCCGCTTATTTTCTCTCCACTTCCCTCTTCAGGGTGGCATACCATCAGGAAAGCAGGGATCAGCGTCTTTGTGTCAGACAACCGAAAAGCGTCCAGAAGACCCCAGGACTCTTCAAAGAAGGTATGAGCCCCAGCTGCTCAAAACTTCGTGATCTTGGAGGCCAATTTCACCTACGTTGTCCAGAAAATGTTTTGCAACCCAATTTCTTGGACAAAAGTTCCAGTCGTTTAAAATACATTGAAGTTTGGAAATGTAGCTGGACGGAATGTAAAAATGTGGAGGGTGTGACGAGGCTGTTGAGGCGTCTCGCTCCAGCAGCCAGGAGATTCTGTGCGCCGGACCAATCGTGTCTGTTTTGCCCCACGCATCGTCCAGCAGTAGCAGTGGCGGCGGCAGCAGCGGCCAAACCCAATCGGACCCCCCCGGCTCCTTCACTCCCACCTTGGCGACTCATTTCGATGAAACCCTCATCCGACACATCCAAGGGTGGCCTTCAGAGAACACGGAGAAACAGGTAGGTGCCGTCAGAACCCCGAACGACTCTGCATTTTTCTGCCGAGCGGCCTTCGTGACGCGATGCCATGGTTCCGTTCCAACAGGCGGCTCGGTTGCGAGAGGACTTCCACAACATGGGCAGCCTGTACATGTCTGAAATCTGCACGGAGATGAAGAACCTCCGCTCTCTGGTCAGAGTGTGCGAAATCCAGGCTACGCTGAGGGAACAAAGGTAGGAACAGGAAGCGAGGTTTGCGTGAACAAACTGCACAAACGCAAGCCTCCAACTGAGGATTTGTGTTGTCTTCTCCTTTGTGTAGAGTCCTGTTTCTGAGGCAGCAGAGCAAAGAGCTGGACAAACTGAAGAACCAGAACTCCTACATGGTGTGAGGACCTGAGAGAGTCTGTGAGCGGAAACGGCTGAGATATGGACAGCAAGCCGCTCCGGAATGTTTTCAAAAGGCTGCAGCCGAGTCCCCCCCCTTTTTTTTTTTTTTATTGTTTTCGTTTTCCCTCTTTTAGTTTTAACTTCAAAATGTTTTTTCCAGTGTCCCGCCACACTGACTGGTTGGTCTGAAAAGGCCAGAACTCGTGGTTCAGACACGTGGACACAGAGGACCTGTGATGACTGGCAGACGGCACCTTCTCGGACCACGGAGCTCGGATCGCGTGTATCATATTGGGTGAAGTTGTTTTCCGGCGTGCTTTTTTTTTTTTTTTTTTTTTTTTTTTTTTTGACGTGTAGTGTTGAGGACGAGATTTAAAAATAGACATCGTAAACATTTCCGCAACACCGCCTTGGGTCGACGAACGACGCCGCTCGTCGCACTTCTAAAACAGACTTTCTCGTACATTTGAAACTTACAGATTCTCACTGATAGCTTTTTTTTTTTTTTTTTTTTTTTTAATTCACTGTACTTAGAAATTGTTTTGCCATCCTGTTGTGATTTGAGAGGATAACATCGTATGACATCGGTTTTCTCAGTCGGAGCCATTCTGATTAAAGGATACATGCAGTGACCTCTTGTGAAACTGAGCTTCTGTACATTATCGTCTCTCAGCCGCCAGCGCTCTCATTCCGTCTGTAGTTTCGACTCAATCGGCCGACGTTTCGCTTCCAGTCCCGGAAAGTTCTGCATTCCTTATCGACTTTATCTCGGAGAGAGATTTTGTGACGCATTACAAAAGTGAATGGATTTACAGTCACGCAAAGCTAAATTATTGTTGCACATGATGATTACCGTCCTTTGTAGTGAAATGGAAAAAGGTAAAGTGGGAAGTTCTCCTTTTTTGGTTTCTGTAAGGACAGTGGGTTTTTTTTGTTTTTTTTTTGTTACCTGACTGTAGCCTGATTTGGCTACTTTTTTTTTTATTTTTTTTTTTAAGGATTAACTCTTTACAATAGGGAAAACTTTTTATACCAACATCACATTTAACTGCAGTCATTCCCTTTTATCGCCTATAAAACAAATTCCTTTGTCTCGCTACTCTTTCAATAGATTCCGTCAGGTCTGATGTGCACATTTTTTGCGGGTGGGATGGGAGGGAGGGGCAGGGCAAAGGGAGGTTGGGGTGTTTAGGGTATTTGTATTCCATAAAATATGTGAATAAATACTATACTGCACCTAATGGCTGACTTCTCAGTTTCTTCTTGTTTTGCAAGTCACCGAAAACTTGATTTATGTCAATGAGTCACTTTAAAAAGTGGAATTTCGTGACATATTTAACGTGTTTAAATTCTTTATTTTGATAGAATGGATGTTTAGTCGTTACATGAGCAATGGAAAAACACTAGCAGCTCTCGGGTGTTTTGGCATATATGAAAGGAATGTTCACATTTCTGAGGATTCAATTATCAAAAGCAACGATTGACTATAAATACACAAAGATTGAAAGCTGCTGTTCTTGATATATCTTGTTTTATGATCCGGTTTGCTGCTCTTTACTCTTCATCTTCTTCAGAAGCAGAAGATGTGAAATTCTCTGCTTGCAGTGTTTTTCCCAGACCACCAGATGGCAGCATCGAGCACTTTTTTTTTCTTTTCTTTTTTTTCTTGAACCTCATGCTTATCTACACATTTGCTCCACAGTTGACTTCCATCAGATTAAAAAACCCATTACCTCATATGTCACATGTGAAATGTGGCTGAAACAGCAGCCAGGCTGTTGGATAAAATCAAACCGAGTTCAGGCCTGTTACAATTCGGCACCAGCGCCGATGATCAAGGACGATGCACGACTTGTGCCAAGAAAGGGGAGCAAAAATAATAATCCTTGCTGCTTCCACGGGGATTTAGGAGGAAAAGTTGAAAAGAGTTGCCGCGGATGAAGCGTTCTTGAGTGCTCCGTCGCTGAACACATCCACAAAAACAGGAGTCCTGGCAATTTGCTGGTTTGGAGCGTGCAGTTGCGCTTCACCACAATGATAACGTGGCGTAAAAAGTTATCAAAGTTTGTAGCATCGTTGCAGCAAGAAGGCCCTAGGATTTTTTTTTATTTTTTTTTTTGCAGAGGGTTGGCATGTCCTGCATCCTGTTGTCCTCTTTTTCACAGTCCAAACACCATGACTGATGGGTCAATTGGTCTCTAAATTGAGTCTCCCATGTTGCAACTCCCAACTACTTTCTGAAATGTTTTTATAAGACACACAAATCAACGTGTCTAAAATGAGCGTTTGCTTTATGTTTGTGAAGGCAAGCCAATCCGAGAGCTAAAAATGTTTTTTTTGTGCAAGATTCAAAATGTTACTTTAGAAGATTAAGGGCGACATGTTGCTTTCTCAATTTTCTTTTTTTTCTTTTCTTTTTTACACGACACCACTCAACCATTTGACAAAAACACCCATCAAAGTCACATTTGACAGGATGTTGTCCTTCTTTTTAAATCTGAAAAACTATCAATTTTTTTTTTTTTTTTTTTTTTTTACCTCCAACTGTGACAGACCTGAGCCGTCTGTCCCCATGTCCCCCGAACGTCTTTTAGCCCCCGTGATTTATAGAGCCCGTCACGGTTTGTGTTGGCCCCACGTGTCGAGGGTTAAAGGTGGCCCTCGGCCTCTCTCACCTGCTCCAGGGGGTCAAATATTTGTGACATCTTCTCACACTGAGTATTCGTCAACAGATCATCTGTCCACGACGCGCGTGTATGTGTGGGACCCTGGGGCCTTTCAAGCCAAAAGCATCCTTGGGGGACACGGGTAACTGCGCTGATTGCCTGTCATAATATATTTATAGCCGTCACCCGTTTATAAGGGAGCCAGCTGTGGTTGAGCAACCATTAGCCCCGTTTCTCTTTCACCTTTCTCTTGACTCCCATTAGCCCCTTTCCCGCTCAACCCCACCTTCACCCCCGCACCCCCACTGCTATCTAAAGCTTTGACTTTCCATCCCATTTCACCTGTTTCTACTATATGATGAGTATTCATTTCTTTCGGCTTCAGTGTAGCAACAACGGGAGTCGAACTCTCGGGACGCCCCTTCCCTGATGCGTTTGCACTCCCGATTTTGCTGACTCCTCATCGTCCCGGAGTGACCGACACCCCTCGCGCCCCCCTCGCCCCCCGCCGTTCACACCGAGCCCGACATGTTGGCTCCGGTTGACTTTGGCAAAAAAGACAAACAAAAAAAAAAAAAAAAAAAAACCCCAACAAACTTTTGATGAACGAGAAGAGCCCGTGGCACAGAGCCTTTTAAAAAGCACGTCGTTTAGAGTGTCACTGACGGGACATGTTGTCATTACTTTTAGTCGTCTCTGCGTGTGCCGGGAGGATTCTTCTGCACGTGCGGCAGACCCGCATTAGCGGAGAAGTGATAATGAATTCATGGCTGCCGGTGAAGGATATTGTGGATGGCGGTGCCAGAATTACAGGCTGGTGAATTGTGATAAAGGGCTTTGCGAAAGTATTCGCACCCCTCGAACATTTTCACTTGTTGGCAATTTGCAACCGCAGGCTTTTATGTTTTGGTTTTTTTTTTTCTATTCATATGTGCTAGACTGACACAAACTTGTGGATCGTTGGGAAGAGCAAGGAAACATATTTCACAAACTAAATCTGAAATATTTTTTCTTCGTAAAGCACCTTTATTTGGAGCAGCTGGAAACGCGGGATTTTAGGGAAACTGTTTTCAGAAGAGCTGAAAACAATTTCCCTCATCCTCACGCTACTTCCTGTCATCTTTGTGGTTTTCGGATGTTGATTTCATGACTCGTGTGATGCGAGTGTTGCATTTTGTGAAGTGGGGCCATTTCGATATGGCCGAAAACCCACCTCATCCCAGCGCAGCAGCTTTTTGTTGATGAACCTTTTAGCCGAAACTGGCGCGTTTCCGTTGAGCGATTTCATTTTTCCAATTTCAGTTTGCGCAATGCTATGGTCAATGGGAATTCGGCAAGTGAGGACACAAGGAGGAGCAAGACTTTGAGTACCTGCTGTCCAGGAAAACATGGAAAGAAGAGAGTCCAGTTGCAGGAGTGTACTTGTGACTGAAGAGTGGCAACAAAGGTCAATAGGAGATTTTAGTGCAAAATTTCTCCAAAGCAGTTAAGGCAGGAGGGAGATCTGGAAAGTGGTAGAGCTGACGATGTTGAAAGTTCTCCTTGGGAGTGACGAGAATGAACGGCGTTAATGATGAGGGCCTCAGAGGTACAGCACCGGTTGAAGGCCCGGTTGATAAAGTTGGAGAGGCTCGACCGAGACGATTTGCCACGCAGAGGAAGGACAGTGGGTATATTGGGAGAAGGATGTTTAGAAATGCACCTGCCAGGAAAAGGACAACGAGGAAGGCCATAGAAGAGACATATGGATGCAGTTAGAGAAGACATGGAGGCAGTAGGAGTGAGAGACGAGGCAGTTAGGTGGAGGAGGATGACTTGTTGTGGCGACCCCTGAAAAGAGATCAGCCGAAAGACGAAGAAGAACCTGAGCAAATACAAAACATCATTTTCCAATGATGGTTTTATTTACCAAGGAGGAAACGATCAATGAAGCAACCTGGCACTACGACCCTAGACATAAAAACTGCCTTAACCCTCTCGTCTTATGAGATGGGGTCATTTAGACCACAGGTTTTCAGTATTCAGAGACATTTAGTTCCTAGTTTCGTTCAGAATTTATAGTTCTATAAAGAACATTCCTAAGCACTTTCCCAAAACTTTGACTTCTTCTCATCAAGGAAATGTTTAGTTTGGTCCACTGTAGTTTTCTCTTCTGACCCCTCGGTTGCTACAAAGACTCTAGCGTCTTTGGACGACACTTTTTTTATTGTTATATCATGAACGCTGACCTTAAAATGGCAGGTGACGCTTGCAGGGCATGGTGAGTTGCTGTTTTAGACACTTTAACCTGTTTCATGCTGTCAGACGAGTTCTACGCCTCAGATGAGCTGATTAAAAAGTCAAAGTTCAGGTCAAAATGGGGCAAACACTTTTTCACAACACCGGTTTGGAGACGCTGAAAGGCCCTGCAGAGGAGTGATGGTGGGTTTACTGTGGGAAGGATGTCGAATACGGAGCTAACAGGGGGGAGGGAAGGAGAAAAAACAGCCAAGAGGTTTACAGATTATAGGCAGAGGGTTTGCGTGACTGACTGAGAAGAATAGGAATAGGAGCGACGGAGGCAGACGTATCGGCTGCGGGGACGGATAAAGGAGCCGCTTTTGAGAAGACCACGCCGTACAGTTGTTATTCAGCTCACAGTCCGATATTAAATTCTTTGCTGCGGGTTTAACATTGATGACTGTCGATTCGATCGAGAGTCCTACCAGGAAATCAAAGTACAAACGAGACACCATGTAAAGCAACATGAGATTGTGTTCCTGTTCTGGCCTTCAACGTTAACGTCAAATTTGCTCCGACGTGGGGAAGAAAAAGCCATAATCCCATTCGACAATCCCATGCAGCGCCATGATTTATCTCCTAGCAATCACAGCACGCGTGAATTATTCAAGACGCCGTTCATTGTTTCTGTGGCAATAAAAAGTCCCTCGAAATCACAACGAACTCGCTCACGGTTTGCAATTCCTCGCCGTAAGAGCGCACACGCGCATCTAGAATCTTTTGGCTCGTTCTTGTTTGTTTCCTCAACATGAATTTATGTTTTTCCGGCTCCCCAAACGCCGGAGGCTCGTCTGTTCAAAACTTCACGCTCAGAATGCAAGACAAGCGTTCGGCCGCAGAGGAAAGACGAGGCGACTTTTCACCACAAAACCAACAATCCGGTTGCATAATCCTGCACAAAAAAATGTCTTTGAAGGCACATTATCAGTCAGACGTGGCCTAACAGTAACCTTATGGTGCAGATTTCTTGACTTTTCAAACGGAAATGTCCAATTTTCTGAGGTTAGATCTCAAAATGTGAGTTTTTTTTTGGCAGGAACATACTTTCTTTTTCTGTCCCAACAAGTCGTCATCGTAGGTAACAATGGGTTGACATGCGGCTGTTACCTTAAAGTTGTAACTACACATTTTCACCACAGGAGGGTGCTGTTAGCCCCTATGGTCGATTCAATTGTTAACGTTTTTTTTTGTTGTTGTTTTTTTGTAACCTCAAAGCAACTTATAACTTGTTTGCAATTGGAAAATCTTAGCATAAACCACACACACACACACAAAAAACCCCCCAAACAAAACCATAAATTACTCAACATTCTGACTTTTTCCTCCTTTTTTTTTTTGGGACAAATCAATGGCAATACTGTAATCAGGACAAAATAGGTCCAATTTATGTGAGAACAGACCAGATGAAACTATAAAGTGTGGAGCTTCTGGGGTTGTGAATCACGTCGAGTAGCGGCCCGGACTGCACAGGATGCCCGTGAAAAATGCAGCCGTTGAGGACAAAAACGATGCCACCAAAGGCGCCATCAGAGGGTCTGATGGGAAAGAGTTTTGTTTTCTTCCTGCTGGGTTCCAGGCAGTGCGCCACATGTTTTAATTGTCTCCATTACATGGTTTGTTTGCTTCGACGTTTTGCTGCGGAGTGACTTGCTAGCACTCCTTCTGGACCTCCGGGTTATATCAGTTTAATAAAAGGGATGTGTCCCGTCAGTGCTGAGTCAGCGCCGTGTATCAGCTCGGAGTTATTGCCGTCTGGCAGGACCGAGCTGCCAGTCCGACCCGATCTTGATCAGACATGGAACGAGCGGACCAAAAAACTCTCGCTGGCAACTGTCTGTGTTTGTTTGTATGAGTTGCCCTGAAAGTTCAAGCTTATTGGTGTAGCACATTTCTGCAGTTGAAAGTGCTTTAAAAACATCACCAATTGTGTGAAACGAGCAACAAACTTCCCATTTTGTCAAATTCTACCATCAAAATCAATCAATGGACATCAAATATGTTGTTTTCGGGAAGTTTGTTCCAGATTCGAGGCGCATAGAAGCTGAATTCCGGAATGCCACCTTCCTCCTGCCTCTTCCTGTCTCCTTCTTTGTCGTTTCCGGCAGTAGTGACATCCGGTTGTTGATCACGTGACCCGTGTGGCACAAAAAAAACAAAAAACTGTTTTCGTTGCAGTTTGGCGAAATACAGTAATGACGATGGGAACGCAGCTGTTAGATGATGAGTCACACAGTGGCAGGTCTCCGTTACATGATTTTATTTGTAAGTATGTTGTAGAAATCAGTTTTCAATTTCACCTTAGAGGGTTTTGTTGCAATTGTTTGGTCAAAGAAAGCCAAATTTTGTTGACTAATTTGGAAAAGCGTGTTTTTTGTTGTTGTTTTTTTTAAAAGGGGTAAAACATCCAAGCGGGTGAACACGTTTCATTGATAAATTAACCCCGGGTCATGTCTGAAGCAGACAACTTTAAAGGGGAGGCGCATGTACACAGCTGAAAACGCCACAGTGCCGTAACACACTGCTACACTTTATATGCTAATGCTTGATAAAAAAAAATAAATAAATAAACAGGAAATGTATTCATGGTCTGCAGAACTGCAGGATAAGATCGTTTTTCAACTGCAAGTCAGGCAAACTGCAGAGGTAATGAAGCCTTCAGGTTTTAATCTGAACGAAGCGACACGGCGAATGAGCAGACCGTTACTTAAACCGGGCATTCGGGACAAAATGGCACAACAGTGCATTATCAAAATACAGACATAAAGTTGGAAGACGTCACAGTGGGTTTACAGACAGCCAGATTCTCCCATGGAGGTCGTCTTACTTTTCTCTTTGAACTGCCTTGTCTCACGAAATGATTTTCTTTTTACGCTCGCGCTTTATCGAGAAGTCTTTATGCCTTCACGTAAATAAACGTCTGCCGCGCCGCGCCGCTTCCACACAAGGGCGAGGGAACGTCTCGCGCCCGGTGATTACAAGTATGTGCCGGGATGATTGAAGCCCCATCAGCCCCCCAACAAACGCTCCACGTGTTTTGATGGAAGCCCTTGATCCGGCTCAGCAGAACCACCAGAAACAAGAGACCGTCCTCGAGATTTCATTAACACTTACGCTTGAGGCTCAGGACGTAAAGTTTCGCTGCGCTTTGAGGCTAAACATCCTCCTCCTTTTTTCTTTCCTCCCCAAGTAGTGCAAAGCTGGTTGATTTCTGCAGAGGTATTTTCAAACCACTGAAGTATCTGAATTGCATCTGGGTGGCAAAGCATCATGTCTGGATTTTATGTATGCAGCCTTTTCTTTTCATGAGATCTTGCAGCTCTTTCACGAACGGTGCTGTTTTTAACAGACTAAATATTTCAAGCATCAAAGATGCGATGCAAAGAATCCAATCAGAATTTCAAGGTTTCCTGCTCAGTCCATGCCGAAACGCCCACCTCTTTCTGTCGACGCCTTTTGAAATTGTTTGACGCCTTTTGAAAGCATTTTGTTTGACAAAAGAATTTGAGGTTGAGAAATAAAAATTATGCCACAAAAATGTTTTGAATTTTCCTACCCACCTCTGCCCTCATTCGACGTCTTTTCTTCTTTGCGTGACTTTTCTGAATTCTGAGTTTGAGAAGTTGAAAATTTGCTTGAAAAAAAAAACAAAAAAACGGGACACTTTTTAGAAATATTTCTAAAATTATGTTGACCTTTTGCCGCCCTCCCCCCCATGCCAATTTGACACCTTTCCAAAAATTCGTCAACTTTTTTTTCTAAGTATGAAAAGTGAAAAAATAGTTAGAAAAATACAGAAATGTTTTTAAAAAAAGAAAAGAAAGAAATGTTCCAAATAGTGGAATTTTTTTTTTTCTTAAAATTCCCTGAGTTTTTTTCTTGCAATTTGTTTTTTTTTTTTTTTTTTTTTTTTTTACTCTTCAACGTTTAACTTTTCAAACTCAAAAGTTTTGGGGTTTTTTTTTTTTTTGGTAGGAAATTTCTGAGTTTTCTGACCAAAACGTTCTCCTGTTTTCGAAATGCAATGGCCACAACACGCCATCATTCATAAAAAAAACAAATATTAGAGGGAGGGGAAAAAAAAAAAAAAAAACGCATCTTCTCTCATTTACCGATTGCTCGTAATTGCAACACGCCACCTTTGACCTGATTTAATTTGAAGCGACGCACTTTTCTTGACGCGTTACTCCCAATCACAACGGCTAATCGGGACCATACATCTTCATTGTTTCTGCTCCAGCATTTTTTGTCTTTCCACCTCGACAGCAAAACAGATTGCAAAAAAAAAAAAAAAAAAAAAAAAAAAAAAAAAGCTGTAAAGATGCAGCTCGGGTTCATTTACTTTGCAGCTTTAAATGCCAAAATCCCTTCAGCAGCAAATGTACCGATACAGGAAGAGATTCATCGGCCAAGATTTATCCCTAACCTCCCTGTTTAGTAATTACGTCGGGTTTTTAATTATACTGCGGTGTGCTGCTCGATCGATAATCCATTGTTTCTCGTGCCAGAGGTGGTGTAGCTTGGAAGCCGGCTGCACAGCGAGGCCTGGAAGACAAAAGATTAAATTCATTTTTTTTTTTTTTGGGGACGACGAGATCCTACGAACCGCTCTAATCGAGGCGATAAGTGATAACCTCTGCCTGTTTTCTTTTTTCTTTTTTTTTCTGTTTTCCCAGTTGTTTGCAGGTCGCGCGGCCTCCGACTCAGCCGCTCATCCAAGTGATGATGTCAGCGGCGGAGCGGACGGCCCCGGCTTCTCAAACTAATGGCTTGTGGCGTCCAACCCGGCAGTGATGAATAGCGCCGTGGGTCCTCGCTGTGGCGTCGGGATTATCTTGAGAGCATTTGGAGGGTTGCCAGAGTGAAGCCCGTGGAGCTCTCCAAACTTTTTTTGTCCCATCCGCCCCCCCCACTCCTCTCCCTGCGTATTGTTGGGGACGTTGGGCAAACATGGCCACAAGCCAGACGAAGATCAACTCAAGGCGGACCTGCAGCAAGAGCCCCGTCCTTTTAAAATAATTGCAACATCGTTAAAAGCTCAGCTTGTATTGCAGGCTTGCAAACGCATTCAACCTTTGACCTTTTTTAGATTTAGTCAGCCTTATTTAATTGTTGTTTTTGTTTTTTTGTTTTTGTTTTAAATAAACCAACACAAATGGTTAAGTAGGGGAAAAATATGCAAATGGTTTTTCCATTTTCGGTCCCCAAAATCTTACCAAAGTAGTTTTGATCTAGTTTCCAGCGCATAATATTGCAGCACAATTTAAATGAGAAAACTAACTGTGAAGCAACTTTTCATTTAGATAGAACAGCTTGTTTTAAGTCAATAATTCTTTAATGTTGACAAAAAAAATAGTTTGTCAATAGATGCTGTTCTAAGCATTCCCAGCTGCAAGTAAGAGAAACTTTGTATAAATAAAAGCAAATTTGTTCAGGGCATAACTGACATAACATATATTTTACTTTCTAGTTTTTGGGCGCCCCTCACCTTTATGCCACCCTGGGCAACCCCCCCGCCCCCACATTACCCCACAGAGCCCAGATAGACAGTTTAACACAAGCGGATAAAGATACATCACACCAAAATTGATTTGTTTTATGTTTTTGTCTCTTGCTTGGAGGAAAATTAACATCAAATTACCCTTAACATGCCATCCCCACTATTACAAGAGACGAAGCTCCATGTCGGTTTCGTCATTTCAAACGATCGGTTATTAAAAGCCACATTTAATAACTCTGTAGCACGCTGCAGAGAAAATGAAAACTGAAACGCTGTAGAAGCGATGGCGTGAACAGCAGGGGGAGTCCATATCGTGCAAAGGGGAATCACTGGAGGGGTAAATGCAGAGATGCGCAGGAAGCTGATGAAACAAGTTTCCCCTTAACCCAGGAAACTGTTTTAAGGGAAACCTGGGACCTTTATAACGGAGAACCAGGCTCCACGTTCGTCTTAATTCATTTCCTCTCATCTGCAGCGCTCTCCTTTAATTTATGGTAACTGGCAATTCATTTATGCTTGCTGGCTCTTTGTTTCCCCCAGGATGATTTCTGGAGAGGCTTTCAGCTTCGTGGTTTTTCCACCGCTTACTGAGAAGAGAATCGTCAGTATTTGAAACACTGTTTTAAATAAAGTGTAGACAAAGGTGCAATTTTTTTTTTTTTTTTTTTGTACTTTTTACTTAACGATTTTCTAGAATATCAGTTTTCTAAACTAATATTCATTTTACTGAGCTTCACTTGCTAAGCCTGCTAAGTAAGAGTAAGCATCTCACACATGAACACGTAATACTTCAGATCGGACGCTGACGCAGGCTAGGCTAGTAACTTTTTTTTTCTTTTTTTACCATTTTAGCCCTAAATTATTAACTCGATTTCACCGTATTGGAGATTATTTTGTGTTGAATTGCGTGCATCCAATTAAACATCAATCCAATATTATTGGATGTGTTTGAACGAACTGCATGTGAATTTTTTCCAGCTTTCCTCACAAGCAACAAATGTCGCTTCTGACGCTACAGAAACGACCTGGAAATGGTTCGTTACTTTTGACTCCGCTCACGGCTCTTGCAGCTCAGACGTCACTGATGCACGTCGCTCAGCATCGCGGCGATCGAACATTCAGTGCGTCGTCGGCTGCTTTTCCTCACGCTGGACAAGCGGTCTGCGTTGCGCTCGGCTCGATTTAACTGCGGCGCATTAATCAGACACATTTCCGTTTTTTCCGTCGAGCTCGACTGCTATCTTTGCAAAGCACCTTGGGATGGAGCCCGTTTCGAAATGACGCCTCGCCAATAAATCCAAATTGAGAGCAAAACTTTAACCGTTGTGTTCTGCAGTTTATTCACGGTGACGTCCACGATGCGGACACAAGAGGAAAAGAAAAAAGAATTTTTAAAAAGAATGAAAATAAAATTTTAAGTCATCACCAAACGTGACCGAGAAGCACAAAATCAAAGAGTGATGACAAATGATGTTAATAGTGATTTGCTTTCAGTTTTACTAGCTATTCAGGTTGCTGCCAGATTGCCTCGTCATTATTTTTTAAAACTAATGCTTTCACGGCCCTACGAGGGGTGCTGCAACCATTAAGACCGAGTGTTATAAAGTGTCTCGCAATAATGTTCCTAATAAACTCCGAAACACTGAGGAAGTGGGATTTTATTGCTCGTTGTTAAAGTTATATACTTTAAGGTTGGTAAGCACCTTGGTTTTCCACTTGTCTGGAAAAAAAAAAAAAAAAAACCCACAGACTTTGTACGTGAAATTGACACCACTGACGAACAAACCTCCCCCTCAGATTTTCCAGGTTGATATTAATGCATTGAAAGGGAAAAACAACGTGTTCTACATAAATATTAATAGACATGGCAAACAGCATCGCCTCAGGAACGACGACGTGCCTGGCAGATGACGATGCGATACAATGTAATACTTCCGCCACAAAAAAAAAAAACACCTTTCAAATTTTTTTTTTTTTTTTTTACTTTTTGAAAAAGTTTTTGTCATTTAACTATATATTGATTTTTCCAAGATTTCAGAGGGGGGTTTTTTTCTATACCATGCAGTCACCTTCATGGGCCATAAAATGGATAAAATCACGTGCTGGTAGCGACTGGATAGCATATTGCGAGAAAGACTTCACTTTGAAGAGGAATACCTTGACATTTTAATAGCGTTTCACGAGCAACACGCCTCCACCTCCACGCCCCCCCCCCCACCTCACCCCCGGTTCTCTCAGGGTCAGATGAAAGAGGCTCCGGGTTTGTTTTCACTGGTTGAACTGGTTACAGATAACGAACGGATGGTTTCAGCGCACAGTGCCGATGTTACATCACCGCCTCCTGCTTTTTGTGCATCGATGCATATTGCATACGTTTTTTTGAAGCAGGATATTTAATCTGGCCTCATCGTCCGACAGCTAAAGGTCATAATGTGTTCAGACACGCATTATGGATGGAGCCTGTTCTTGACGCCTCCTTTTTTTTCCAGAGTTAAAACATGTGCATATGTAATACCCCGATGTTTTACTTAGGCGTCAAAAAAAAAAAAAAAAAAAACTAAATAAAAAAAGGAAACAAAGGACTGCGAAACGCACAAATTTGTCTCAGACCCAAGCAGCATTTTCCACCAAGAACAGTGGCCACGTTTACAGGAAGCCGAAGTTACAATGCAACCCAAGAACCATCCAAGGTGTTCTGATGAGAATTCACTTTATTGTGTTTGCATTCATTCCACACAGGAAGCCAAACTCTGACATGTTTGAGACTCATTTATCCCTCTGCCACAAAATAGGGACGAAGAAAGAATTTTTTAAATTTGTAACCAGAAGGGTTCTGCATCCTGGGAACTGGTGAGTCACAATAACATCAGTAAAAAAAAAACAACAACAAAAAACAGGGAACGTGCTGACCTTTAACCCCTACTTACCAACATTTAATTAAGTCACAGAGTGCAGTTCATTGCAGTACACTGAAGCGGCGTACATGGCACGCTGGTGTTTTCTGTGGCGGCGCCGTCAACGCTTCGTTATGCTGAAGTATTGACTCATAAAGTGGGCTGTCAGCCACTTTTGGGGAAACTCTTTGAATCGCATTAAATTCGTGACGTTTCTATAACTAATCCACTCCCAACACGTCACTGGTTAGCAGATTTGCTGGGTTCACTTTCTCTCTTTCAATAATCCCACGCTCCGATTTACAGAACGTCTTGGGTGATTTTTCTTTCTGGTTAAAGGCGTAATTCATAACCAAACGACAAAGCGTGAGATTAAATCAAGTTTTTTTTTTTTTTTTTGGCGTCACTCGTGTCAAATGTATTTAAACAATGTCGTACACATACGTATTGAGGCTAAAGCTAATGTTTTACCTCTGATATGAATCAATATGACTGTTTTATATTCTTAAGATCAGGATATATATATATATATTTATTGACTTGCACGAAAGGCTCATTATACAGAAAATTCAATAAAAATGTCTGAAATTGTTCCTTGATTTGTGAAACTACCATGAGTTAGTAAGAAACATAAAATCGTCCTCAGTTCTGTGGGAGGCTAAGAGCTAATCGAACAAAGTCCCAGTTTCAGGCAATTTTAGCAATTTCAACTCAAAGTGCTCTTTCCTGACGATACAGAATTAAAAATTAAAACGTCTTCACTGTCGGATGAGGCGATCGTTAAATTTATCGTTGAAAAGTCGAGGAAACTTGGCGACGTTCCTTGAAATGCGAAAACCGAGACGAACGTCCGCAGTTCTTTCGAACACGCGCAAAATAAGTCCAACATGCTAACACTGTAGGGCTTCAAAAACGACCCTGCAAGCATTTCTGCTTGAGTAGTTTTAGTTTGCTAAAATCAGATAAAACATGGATGCCAACTCAGACATATTTCTAGATCTTTTTCCAGATAGCAGCACATTTTTATGTCTTTTACAGGAGTAAAAGCCTTATTTTGATTTTTCCTCACTCCCGTTTTCTCAAAATAATTAGCACAATGCTCGGTCAATGAAGTAACCTTTGTAAAAGTCACATTTAGGCGTTTTTTTCCACCCCCCCCCGGTTCTCTATCTCTCCCGCTTGCTGTGCTGACGTGTTGATCCGGTTCACTGTCCTGAATTAAAGTGCGCTGGGCATTGCCTTGAGAATCCTGGCTTTCTTCTGACACGTCGTGAAAGTAGCTTGGCCCTTTGATGGATGACTCTTATTTTCTTGTCAACCCTAGAGTACTTTTATGTTTATCTTGATATCTTCTCGATGGTCTTTCATTTATCCGGCTCGTACCGGGCAGGACAGGACAGGACAGGAAGGAAAGGACGGAACTCGAGAGAAAGAGGGGAGTCGATCAGAGAGAAAGACAGCGGTAGGGAACGGTGTGCTCAGTAAGAAAAGAAAAACGGAAAGAGAAAAGAGTAACCCAGCAATAAGCCACGATTGGTCTGTCCGAGAACGATTGAATTAAAGCGCTTCGAAATCGTCACTCCGGTCTGAGTTCCGACTGTGGGTGTGAATGCAGCTCAGACTCTCCCCACCTGCGTCTCCGCCGGTTACCGCCGGGCCAGCGATCACAGCTGGAGGAGCCCTCATCTTCTGAGAGTAACTCCTGGCCCGTCTTGTTGTTAGCTAGTTGATGAGCGGCTCTCCGCCTGTGCTGCCCAGGGGAAATATGCCGCTCTCGCACAGCTTTTCAAGGCCCTCCATGAACTGACCTTAAAGATATCCCTGTGTGAGAACTTTTAAAAAGGCAGTCAGTGCCTTTTCATTCACCACCATGGGCTCTGTCAAGAGTTTAACCAGCAAAAAGCCTCTCGCTTAAAAGCTTTGAACTTCATAGACCTCCATTTATTAGGCAAGATAAGGTCTCTTGCTGTGCTTTTGAGCATTTTCCCCCCACTGCTGGGTACAAGCTGCTCTCACCTTTTTTTTTTTTTTTTGTTGAATGATATTATCATACTCTCTTTCCTGATAGATACTATGGCCAGAAGATTTCATCTGGGTTATACAGAGACGGGAACAGGTCTAAGACTTGCATCTGTCGCAACAACCCCTTCTCTTTGATTTGTGATGTCATTGCGCTTGTAAAGTCTGACAGCCGGGCAGAGAGGTGTTGGGGGCGGTGAGGTTTGGGGCTCTATTTTCGTGCTCCAAGCTTTCCAATTTTATTTGCCAGCGTGGCTCAAATTCTGCGAGACAAAGAAAAGAAAAGGCTCATTTCTCTTTCTGTTAGTAAATTGGTATCTTCAAATGAATAGGGATGTCGCAATACTGTAGTGTTACAGCAGCTGTGTTTCTATTAACCATACCCGCTATCTGACATTACAAAATAAATGTGCGCAGCAATTTAAAGGGGAACCAACAGTTTTTTGATTAAAAGATGAGGTGCCAAGATGACGTGTCAAGATCGGTTTATTTTGCAAAACTGTAAAGGAAACACTTTATTTTTGCATTGCACGACTCATATGTTGCCACTGGTGCAAACCTTGATGAAAAGGACAATGGGAAATAGTTGGACAGTCATGGTGCAGCAACTTTAATTTCACTCGTTGTTAGCTAGTTGACATCACTAGCTAACGACAACTTGTTAGCTAGGGGTGTCAACTAGCTAAGTTTGTTTTTATGAGCAGACAAACTGACAAAATACCAACGCTCGTAGAAGACCCAACGTGGGTTTGGCCTATCCTCTCATCTTGTAACTGGGTTTAATGTTACGCATCTAATCTTAATGCGTTTCCTTGGAGTTTTGTTACACCAGTAAGGACAGTTTTTTAGTTATTTTTTTTAACAAGCTTCTGCAAAGCACTCCCATCCACAGGTTCTTGATCTTCTGCCGCAGGAAGCAAATCTCTTGGTGAGTTGTGAAGGTCTGCTAACATTTTCTCTGTTTCTCACAGAGTAAGAAGATTAGCATAATGTCGGCTGGAGCGACACAGATGCGGTCCGTAAGCAAAAGAAACTATAAACCCTGGAATTAACCTTATTAATCTTCCTGATTCATTAAATCTCCTCCGGTAAATAAAGTATTTACATAAATATAAACATAAGACGTGGGATAATAGAATGTTTTCGTAGCTCAAATAGATCTGGTGCAGGCGGTGCAGCTCGCATAAATTACAATCTCGTAAGTGTGGTATGGGCGCCTCACAATAAAGGCAATGAAAATGTTGTGCCAACGCATTGACGGGGGCATCAAAAATGTTAAACTTCAGTAACTTTAACTTTAGCTATGAAAAAATATTTGCTTATGGCAATTATTAATATAAAACTAGGAATTTAGGTTTTAAAATAATAATAAACAGTCCCAAGTCCAGCACTAGCCTTATCTTGAACAGCAGGATGCCACAACTGTATGATGAACAGTCAACTCCTTACTAACATGCAAGTTTATTGACACAAGGAAATTCTGTTATACGCATTTTATACAACCAACTCGCTAAGCTAGCAAGACACAACTAAAGCTACTAAGAAAAAGACGAAATGATGAAACTGGATGTCCATTCGGATGCCGTTCTGAACGTTAAAATGCACAAAACACTTCAAATGATGACCCTAAGTTATCATTTGAACTTACTGTGAACAGCGTTCCCACGGAGATTCGTCTGGTGTCGGGAGACGTTAGCTGCTGTGGTTATCTGCTTGGGGGCCTGGAAGGCCAGCCAGGGGCTCCCAGCATCTTCATCTGCGGCCCTGAAATAACTGAAATGTTTGGTCAAGAGTTAGCTTACTGTTACGGGCTAGCGGTGGTCTAGAGTCACCTCCGCAGCTGGAAGAGTTAGCTGCAGCGATGCGAGGCTAGCATAGTTCAACTTTGATCAATTGGGGCGTCTTCTTGGAGCGGCGCTCGGCAAAACGCGATGAATAAATCAGTACGTAAATAAATAAACAAATACATAAATAAATAAAAATTTATTTAAAATTTATTGCTGTAAACTTGTTAATTAACAGTGCATTTTTAACTCTGACACGTAAGCTTCCTTCTGAAGCTCCTCATCTTCCTGCTGCTGAAAGTCGGCTAATACACGGCTGGTGGTCCAAAATAAAATTGGATTCAGAATATTTCAAATGAAATCCTAGATTCTGCTTAAACCAGGCTTCCTATGCATTTCATCTACTTTTTCGTGCCCAACAGTTACTTCAGAAGTAGCTTATGAGAAGAACAGAGTCCTCAGAAATAAAACCGTTCTTTGTGATTTCATGTGGTACAAACGTCTAACATTAGCAGGTTGCTTTCCTCAGGTTCAGTAGAAACACATTAGATCAGTTTAGTTTTCAGAAGGTGACGACGCGCTGCAGTCCAGAAAATGAGCGACTTTCTCTCACAAAGTTAAGCGACGCGCTGAAAATCGAGTGAAACGAAAAAGATGAAAGCTGAAGAAGCACACACTGAAATATCGACGTTGTAAACTGAATTTTAGATGTTGATGTTGTAATTTAGTGATAGTGCAAAAACAAAAAAAAACAACTTAATTTAACTTGTAATAGAGCTTCAGCGCGATTATTATAAGGCAGCTTCTTTTTCATTATGTTGTAAAAAAAAAAAAAAAAAAAAACTAGCATTTTTTTTTAATAAATCCTGGCCATCTATGAGTAATGTGTATCTTGCCACAAACTCCCAGCTGACTACTAATTTATTTCATTTTAATGTATTTATCCTAGTTTCCAAACACAGACAAGTTCAGTTTGAAATTGCTTAAAGAAAAAGCTCCAAGAAAACCCAGCAGAAGCTCATCGAGTTATTATTGACTTGCAGCATTTCTGCAAAACATAAACATACTCCACGAAGAAATAGAATGTTTTTCATTGTGAAATTATGCTCCTCACTCATCATTTATACATGTTGAACTTTTTCCACACATCGATGTGGCAGATGCTACTTTGTAGTCAGCAAAAAAAAAAAGAAAAAAAAAAAAAAAACAAAACCCCAAAACATCCAACTTAACATCCAATTTAAGATAACCTCAGTAAAATAATCACACTTGAACTTTATGACTTGAGTTGGTGGGAGCTACAACCTCACTCATCGTCAGTCTGAGCATTTTCCGTTTCCTTAAAGCTCCAGTCGACTCCAAGCTTCTCGTGAACTGAAACGCGTTTGTCTGACAGAACGATGTCAGCTTTAGTCGGGCTTCGTGCGTTTGAGTGAAAACGCGTTTTCGTCGCGAAACGAAGACAACGTGTTTGACAAAATGCATCTTGGGGAAGACATTTTTTTTTTAAATGGCAAATTGATCGATGTAGCTGTGATGCTGGGTTTGTGCTGCGGTGCGAGTAATTCATCTGCCGTACCTGGTAGGGGACAAACTTGAGTCACGATTCATTGCGAATGTTTGAATCGTTCAATCGCGCGTCTGGGGAACCGGCCAGGTCTATGATCATTTCGATGCGCACGAACTTGATTTTGAAGAAAGTACTAATGAAAGCCTATTTCTCACTATTTTACCATGTTGCAAATATTACCGGTAATCAAAACTGACCCTAAACGTCGAACACCCGCTTTAATTTTTAGGGAGATAAATACATGAAAAGATCTGATTTCAACTTTACCACTTCAGTTTGGTTATTGTAGGCAAATGAATAAATATAAAAAAGGATTCCTCAAAATAAAAACAATTAAAAATAGATGTAGTGGATCATATTCTCTCATTTATTTTCCATGTTCCAATGAAGTTTCCGTTCGCGTGTTACAGGTGAGTCGATGCGGCGTGCCATTTTCCCCACCAGTGTTCGCAGATCGATGTTTTGTTGCGGGTTAATGCCAAACTGCGATTAATGCAATGCATTCTTGTTGTCAGATTAATTTTACATGCAAGACACTCGCCTCGGTTTACAGACACTGAGAAAGGGGAAAAGAAAGAAAGAGAAAAGCTTGGCGGTTCTCTATTGTTGCTTTATTTATGAAAGCCCGAATCGCCGTCCTGGAGAGACGTGCGTGCAAAATCTATTATCTGTGATCAAATGAATGCCAAGGAATATTTGCTCATGGCTTCGTGGAGTAAAAGACGAAAAGAAGGAAAGAAAGGAAGTTTAAACAAAAGTCTTTTTTTTATTATTATTATTTAGCAGAAGCGGCGCAACGGCTTGTGATCGATTCCTGGCTTGTTCGATTAAAGGATTTCAAAACGTCTCACTCAGGTCTGGGTAGTAAAGAAAAAGAAAGAAAAAGAAAAAAAAGTTACGATCGTCTTTCACAATAAGAACAGACATACGCTGTAAAATTTATTTATTTTTTTATTAAGAAAAAGTTTATTTTTGCCCCCTGCAAGCAGAACGGGCGGAATGGGTTCGCGGAAATCCGCGCCGCATCAATCTCTCGATTAACGGCGGTCAGGTGCGTCTAGGTGTTGTCTCGTATAAGTCACGTCTCGACTCGGCGAGAGCGAACAGCTGCGGCCTCTGAAGCCGACGCCCTCGCCCAGTCGGCCGCGGCTAGCCTTCATCATCCAGGCAGCTGTCGGTATAAATCCCATAAAAGTGCCTCTGTGTGACACCTACGTGCTGATCAGCTGCAGAATCTATGAGCTTCACACATCCAGACAGGAGGCAGGGGGAAACGAAGGGGGAGCGTGGCTAACAAGCAATTTTCCCTCGGTGCGAGGGCGCCGGGCTGCGAGGGCGCCGGGTGATCTGACAGGAGGCGGCCGGGTTGATTCAAAGTGCCTCTCTGGTTGTCTCGCTCCGCCTGGGTTGTGACGGTGTTGCTGTGGCCGGGTTTCGGAGATGAGACACTTGTGACAATTTGTAAAGGCAAAAAAAAAAATTTTTTTTTTTTTTACAAATTTAGCCCATGCGGAGAAACACCAAGGATTAAAAGGAAAACATCTGCTACTTATTCAGAGTATGATGTCACAGAGAAAAATGTTACAGAAGTCACAGTATGTAATTATTATTACATATATATATTTTTTTCTTTATGTTTGTTGAATCTGTCACTTCATCGTAACTTGCTGTTCTTTCTCCTGGTGTCGACAATCGAGACGAGGGTCTTTGCGCTGTCGATCAAAATGGCTTTTGAATGGAGAAAGATTTGCATTTATTAATTTCACTAATGAAGATTCAATTGAAAAGCATCTTTACTTTGACGCCGTTCTGAGTCTTTTTTGTTCATATAAGTCGTACTTGTTTTCTGTCGTCACAAATCTGTTCAGAATATTGCTTGGTAAAGTCTTGTTATGCGCTTCGTACATGAATGTGAAATTATTGCTCTGGTTTGGATTTAACTGTGTCCAGACGCGCAGCGAGACGACAGCGTTGATCACCTTGTGCTCGGGCATTAAACGCCTGCCCTTTCTGTCGTCTTCGTCATGTGGATTGAGTCCGCTAAAAGAACCTGATCCTACAGTAGACCGATGCGTTCACACCTGATATTAATCTGATTCTCCCTTTAAATTCAAAACCTCGCCTCACATTTTGACGCGATACAAAGCACTGCCTGACCTCAGCTCTCTCGCCGATCGCTTTGGGCTTTGGTGACTTTCTTTTTAAGAGGGATAGGGGGAAAGAAAAAAAACAAAACAAAAAAAGACACCATTAATCTCGTGTCTCACCTGTCATACTCGCCGAGAAGTGTTTGTGATGCAGGCCGTACGACTCCTGCAGTCTCCCATTCTCCAAGGACACACATTGTCCCTGCAGCATTCGCTTGTCCCTGCGCATCAGGACACGAGCTTTCAAACAACGGCCCAGCAACTTTTAAACACTGTCGATTACACTCGCCTCGCAGCGGCCCAGAGGGCGACCGGCGGCCATTTTCTGTGGGTTTCTAAACGCCACCGAAGGTCCGACAGTTTGGGAACTGGAGCAGCTGTGTCGGCTTGTCACAGGGAGTCAAACTAGTTAATCTGGAAACAGCAAGAAGAATCAGAAGTCTCAGTCATCACCACAACAAGGAACTGAATAATTAAAAGCGTGACGGACTTCAGGGGAGTTTGGGTACATTAAAACTATTCGGTTGACTCCAATACGAAGTCGACAAACTGAAAAAGTTTGTGGCTTTTCCCAATTCAGTTTGTGAAAGTTAGTTGACTCTGTTGTTTGTTTCAGAGAAACGAACTGAGGCGAAGGTGAGATAGTTTCTGTGAACCAAGAATGTTTTAATTCATTAAAATAAAGTTTTTTTTTTTTGTTTTTTTTTTTACAAGATTTTAGAAACAATGCGGTCTTGAATAATCTTTTGACACCAAGTGGGTTTTACTGTAGTAAAAAAAAAAAAAAAAATCCCATCATAATCTATTTTTACCTGACAGTTTTTAAAGTAATAGAGAGTGGTATTTCATTTTCATTCAGTTTAGTATTCAGTTTAGTCAGAGGAGAAATCTAATCTCGGATGCTACTGTATTTTTATGTACATTTTGCGGATAAAGATTCTGGTCTCTGCGTCTTCTTTGGATGTTTTTGTGTCGTTTCCCTGAGCGGTTCTTGGTGCAGCGCCGCCACAGGTGAGGGCGTGAACGGGTTCCTTGATTCCCGTTTTCACATTTTGCAACAAGTCACACGTGTTAGTAGATGAACAAGAGTGGAAAATGACTTTCGCTTATTGGTATTGAAAGAAAATCACAGTGCAATCTCAGAAAACAATGCATCTGTTATTGCCGTCACGTGTGTTGCCAGGGAAATAAATTTCCAGACGCGTTTCATGACGAACGTTGGAGAGAGGGATGATAAACTGCAGTTCATGACATAGACAACTTTAAGCTCCTGAGAGTAGATGGATGCTGTAATAGACTGACATTTTTCTCAAAATAATTCATATCCCGTACATATATATACTTGTGTGTTAAATAAAGTTACCATAAACTCCTCACACACAAATACACACCGTCCTTAGAGAGTCACGGTACTCCAGCTCTGCTTTCTCGGCCTCGAGGCAAAATTACCATTCAGGTGCCATGTGGATACTCCAAAACGAACTGGACTCTGCCTGGACATGGCAGGATGCAAAGGCAATGCACTGAGGAGGGAATGAATAGAACGGTAACTCCTTGGGTTTTGATGGTTTCCATTAGAGAAGCTTTTTCGCGTTATAAATTGATTAATGTCACGGAAGCAACGGATGTAAACAGTTACATGATATGTATTCATAGTTCAGCCATGGCGCTTTAACGTCGTCCAACAGCCAATCAGAGTCTTATTCAGGCGTTGGAGCAACAAGCACCTAATGTTTGGCAGTGGCTGCGATTTGGGGAAATTACAACGGGCAATTTTCAGAGAAGAGCTGTGGATTCAACAAGTTGGAATGAGACGAAACTTTTTACGAACCGCACGATGCAGTCAGTGCTCTTGGTGGAGCCGAGTGCACATTGTCTGAAAAACAAACAAAAAAAAAAACCCTTCATCCTACTACGGCTTCCAGTCGTCTTCTTCATGGTTTTTGCCAGTAGTAACATCCAGCTGATCCGAAAAAAAGTGTTTCCCATGACAGTTTTGTCAAATAAATACACCTATTTTGATTCGGCTGAAAACCTACATCATGTCTTAGTGCCAAAAACCTTTTATCGAAAAACACGTTTTGTTCGAGATCAATACGTTTCCATGTCGTTTATTTTCATACTTTCAATCTGTGCAACGTGACGGTTAATAGAAATGTAGAACAATTGTAATTACTGTGTTTTCGTCTTGCTTCTATTGATCAAATCTAGCAATCAGGAACCTATTCAGCTCTCAATCAACCCTTGATGTGGCAAACTGTGGAGTACATAATTGACAGAACTGCACAGCTTCTATTTTTTTGTAAATAGAAACTGAAAGGCACCCAGATGGATTTGCAGAAACTAAATACTTTGGTTATATATTCTGTGTGCTTTGTGTTGCAGAAGCTTACATCAGTCCACCTCCTGTGTTGTCGCCTCACGCGGAGTAAACGCAGACACCCTCTGTAAAATGTAAAGCTGCTCATGTTTTCATCCAGGCACGCGATTGGTTGCAATTGCACCTGCAACCTTGACAGCAAACGGGCGAGTAAGTCAAAAAAATAAATAAATCCAAAAAAAAAAAAAAAAAAATGAATGGCTTTCTTGAGGAAGGCAAATCTTGAAAGTGTTTGTTGGAGAGAGATGCAGTTAGCCATGATCATTATTATTCTCGGTTGAGAAAATTCTCTCTAAAAGCAAAGTAGAAGAAATAGGATGCAGACAAAAACACGTAATTAATGGGGAAGAGTAACTTGCTGCTTGTGAAGGTAAGACCGTGAACGGCTCGCTAACTCAAGTAAGATTAGCAATAAGGCTTTAAAGGTAAACAAAAAAAAAAAAAGAAGTAAAGTCCCCATAATTAGAAGTTATAGCACACAGAAACAACACGAGGAAAACAACGTTCTTTTGCAGTTCGACTTTAAACCTTTCATCACGATGAAGCTAATGGTCATTTCTGTGCTCAGTGGAGAAATTGAAGGTCAGTTTTTAACTCAGTATGTTCGTTGTTCTGCTTTCCTACAAAGGGGTGTTCTGGTGCAGCTGTTCAGTGGGTCGATTCCTCTGGAAATTATTTGAGAGAGGTCACTTCGACTGCTGTCGCGTGCCAGATCTGCACTGCCAGGAAACGCTGAGCTGAATTTCATCGTCGCGAGACGTTGAGCGAAACCGAACTGTGTGCTCTGGCACCATCGCATCGGGTTTCTTTGCGTCGGACCTTGGCTTATTCGAATTCTCCACATTTGGATGCTATTTGAATGTTTCTGTCGTGAAAAGCGCCTTGAGTCGATGTTTGTTTGCGAACCGCCGCTGCTCAAATTGGACCGAAGGACCGAGTCGACGGTACATAAACGGCTCATGAATCTTTCTCTGCTACGTCTTCAGTTTTCAAGTAAGAGTCAAATTTCACGCGGAAGAATCTGCAGTGAAGTAATTACACAGCATAAAGGCTATTTTTGCTTGTCCCTGTCAAACTGAGTGAGCTGCGAAAAACCCCCAGAATATCCTTTTGTCATATTTTATTTTGTATTGTTCAGAGTGGCGTTGTACAAAAGACTGATTCTGAACCGAGATCAAAAGCGCCCCGGGAAGAAATCAATCCATTTTTTATATATATATTTTTTTTTCAGCTGCAAATTTCCATTTTGATTTGCTTTGTAACGTCAAATAAAGGGATTCGTTTCACACGGCTTTCTTTGTATTTGCTGTGCCTTTCAAGCGCCATTTCTTCTCATGGTTATATAACTCCTGGATTTATTTGATTTTTTAAAAATATTTTGCTTTCAAATAGGATTTATTGCGTGTCTGAAGTGTTATTAAGTTGATTCTACCCACTTCTCACCCCAAGGCATGCTGGGTAAAATTTCTATCGTTGCAAAGTGTCTTTGTGTTTCTGTGTGGCCCGAATTTGAAACTAGTGCTCCTGCTTTCTACTTCAACAAGAGATTTCGTGATTCGCTCTCAGATGACAACATTTTTAATTATTTGATATTCTTGAAGTATTTTGTAAATGCCTATAAACTCTGATGAAATTATGCCCACATTTTGAACAAAAGTGTTCAAAGGAAAACTCCTTAAAGTTATAAGTTTGGTGATATTATCAAAAAAATATCGGTATCAGTGATACAGGCAGTGTATTGACTTGGTATCGGACAAATGCAAAAACATTCAGTTTTTCAGAGCTGTAAAGCAGCAAATGGTTTTAAAAGTGCCAGAAGAAAAAAAAAAAAGACCAAAACTTATGCAACTTTTGTGCCTTGTCAATTAGATTTCTAAGTGTTCATACTTGATAAGCTTGCATTATTTTTCTTTTTTGGCTAAGAATGGATAGAAAAAGGCTGAATTGAATGAATGATTTATTTTCTCTGTGGGAGAAAAAAAAAGCCCACTACTACTGGAAGGCTTCCTGAAAAAGATGTGAAATTGATCTGCTTCCCAGTATAATTACAAAAAAAAAAAAAAAAAAAACCCCAACAACTTGCTAAAGTAGAGCTATAGCGCTCTACTTTAAATCATTTGTGAAAAATTGCTCTCTAAGCGAAGAGCTTGTGCAAGCAGTGTTTGAAGTCTGTTCTTTCAGCATGTGTTTCCATCCTGAGAGCTTATTATTCATTTTGCTGATTAGGGTTGTGCTGAATGACTACTTTGAGGCACTTGCTGTGTATCTCAAGCAGATGCAGCCCAACCTTATAAATTAAAGTTGTCATATTCTGATAAAGTGATTCAGGCCAAGTGGTCCTGCTTTCTACTTCAGTGAACAGAGAACGCAGTGTGGACATTTTCGGTTTGGGTCTACGGGGAAAGTGTTGCATCATGTGAAAGAAAACCTTAAGATGTGCTTGTAAAGCCATACAAATACTCAGTTATCTTTGACATTTCCCACGACCACAGGCAGCAGGATGTATCAAGGGGAGACGCTCATATCAAAAGAAAATGCGCCACTGAGCACAGGAATAATCCTGTTTCACTTTGGGTGCATGCTGTTTACAGCACACGGCGTTTCCAGTAAGGTTCAGAGCGTCAGACTGGCGCATTGCAGACGCCGTGGCTAAACGTTAGAGATCGGGTAACATTTAAAAATCAACAGAGTCCACACCTCAAGGAAGCAATGGGTTCAGACCCAATTCAATACGAAGCAACGGTCAGTACCAAAACCAACCTTTAGTGCTGTCATCATAGCACCAGAAGTTGCACCCGCAACCAAAGCCACGCCAACAAAGCCAGGAACGAGACGAATCAGCTGTTCGTATGAAAATGACATTGGGGGTTTCGGGGAAAGCGTTGCCATCCCATCTTGGCTAGACGTGTTTCAGGATGTTTTTCTGTATGGAATATGGAATATTATCAAATTAAAAGAGGTTAAAAACTGTGTTTAGCTTTAAAAACTGGTGAAGTTTACTCAATATCACTGTTCCCTGTAGGTACCATCAGGTTATCCTCTTATCTTTAAGGTTCATAGTGGTCACACAGCTAAAGGTTACCAAATTTTGCAGCGAGAAAGCAGAAAATGTAGCAAACTGTGGCATCTTGGTAGAATAGGCAACATAGAATCCAGTTGAATTTCAACCTTAACCACAGTCGTATACTTTACTACTTTCTCTTGAGGACACCTTGTCCCTGACCAAATGTTTTTACGTTGTTGATGGGTAAGGTTGCTCAGAATGGCTGTCGGGAGGGTTTATGCGAGTTAGTGGTCAATTTCAGGCACATTTGGGGGGGAATGATGCTCTCTGTCTCAAGAAAGCAGTGAAGCGCTGTCAGCAACATGACGGATGGATCGCACGTTGATCCAGCAGCCGGCCGTAACTCATTTCAAGTCCATAGTTGGCACTTTCAAGGGGAAGGCAAGGAGGTGCGGGGAGTGAAACTCAAGGTCGTTGCAGAGGTGACAACACTCTGAATCCATTGAGTTGAATAAATGTCTTAAAATGACAAAGTAATGTGATGCGGTTGTTTGTGAAGGTGTGTTGAAAACACCCAAAATACATACAATAGGTCAGTGCACATGGAGGCTGGTGATTGGTAGATAAATGCTCCAATGACTATACTTGGATACAGTAAACTGTCAAAAGGACACGTCAATGCATCTGATGTATATCACCTGCAGATATTGTACATTAACCTTTTTTTTTTTTTTTTTTTACAAAAGACAAATTGTTTCCTTTTAAAAATAAGGAGGTACGTCACAGGTTGCCAGCCTACCGATGTTAGTTGCCTGCCTATACAATGCTAACTGAATGTTAGCCTAACCATGCTAATGGTCAGCACAGGAAGTAGGGCAATCCAGTGGGTCACCCGCCTAGCCATGCTAATGGTAGCCTGTCCATTGCTAATGCTAGCCGTTTGATTCTGACGACCGACAGAAGAAGTAATTATGAATAGCAGGAGTTTGAAGGGATTGAGCAAACAGAGTCTATTTCAAGTAAAAATCCACACAAACTGACCTGGCCATGTCAGATCCTGACAACTAAACTTTTTTCTCATTTGAATAATTTTCTTTCTTGTAACTTTAAAAAAATTGTTTGTTTTTTTTTTCTGGTAAAGTTGTGTCGTTTTTCTGCTTATGGCTTTATTCTCAAAACGCCATAAAAGCGATACTGCGTCGTTCAGCGACATCAAGAATGCTTGAAACAAGCCATTTTTTCCACCATGTTTTCTGCGATTTGCAATTTGTTAATTGGAAATGAAAGCAAGAGAAAAAAATAAATAAATAAATAATTGATTAAAATTGGATCAGGCAAGAAAAAAAATAAAATAAAAAAGGGAGATTTGAGTTTTAAGTTTACAGACTGGCGACCTGCCCACGGTGACCCCACGGTGACCCCACGGTGACCCCACGGTGACCCC